>CAJQZJ010032614.1:2457265-2471182 GCA_907164525.1 Lophiomys imhausi | reverse complement strand
CCTTCCCCCATTGCCCCTCCCTTTCTCCTTCCCCCATCGCCCCTCCCCTTCTCCTTCCCCCATTGCCCTTCCCTTTCTCCTTCCCCCATCGCCCCTCCCCTTCTCCTTTCCACCATCGCCCCTCCCCTTCTCCTCAGAAAAGGGGAGCCCCTCCCCTCCCCCCATGCAGAACCATCCCACCCCAGCACATTGAGTGGGATCAGGACTGAGTGCTTCCTCTTCCACTGAGGCCATGCACCACAGCCCCCTCAGGGGAAAGTGATAAAAAAGCAGGCATCAGAGTCCACTGTGGAGACAGCCCTCTCCCCACTTGCTAGGTGTGTCAAGATTTCTTTCAACAATACCATTTGCTTGTTTACTCACTCATTATCCACGCGCTTATTCTTTCATTCATCTAACAGCAATAGAACTGCTGCAATTTTCAAGGAAGGGAAATTAAGTGGAAGAAAGGAGAGTCATAGTTAAACTCAAGAGATACAACAGTCTAAGAAGGAACAGTATTTTGTGGGTGCCTTGAACAGGAGAGTTTTCTTCCTCTGGTTTGACAGCATCTTAGACAAGACCCTTGTCAGTAGAACAGAAGTCAGGAAGTCTCATGCCAGGCAGAATTGGGTTTCATCTGTTTTTTCACTTGATAATAGTGTGACTTGGGAAGGATTTTTCACCGTTTAGTGTTTTGTCAACCAAATACGCTAAAAACAGTAAAAATGATGATCAATTAATGTAAAGAATAAGTAGCATAGTGTATATGCCAGTATTGTATCAGTACTTCACTCAAAGTAGGTATCCATCACATTAATTAATTAAGTAGACAGTATTATTACAAAAAAGTATTGGCTACATTAATGTGACGCTTCATAAATCAAGTTCCACACTAAAAGTTCTTTTGTGGTGTATCTCTCTATATTTTCCTGTGCTACCTTTTTTTTTCTTTTCTTTTCTTTTCTTTTTTAGCCAAGCTTATGCTATTTAAAAAATCCAACAAAAGACATATATGCCTACAAAGGAATTTCAAAAATTGACTGCGATATTAGAAACCTTTAAATATTTTTTAAACATTTATCTTTACAATTTATAGTGTCAATTTTTCCTTCCTTTGGTTTTAGAAAGCATACATATACAATTACTGATAAACTATTTAATTCAAAATTTGAAGTCATGTATTGAATTAGATGTTTGTCAAAAGTAAAACACATATACTTTTTGATTGCTATCTCACATATCCATTTAAGATGAAACTTATTTTTTAAACTTTATAAAAATCATTGCAGATGAAAAGAAATCACACACCCAAATTAACCAGACACAAAGAATATACAACTCAATTAACCTTTATACAGTCAGAGTGGCCATTTGAAATAGAACTGTGGAGCTTCATGCTGGATTTTATATTTTCACTGTCAAATACAATTTTATGATATTATCTATCACCAAAAATGAAAAATCCATGACAGAGTTCTAATTAGAAAGATAATTGTATTTCTTTCTGTGGTGCATCTTTTATGGACTATTATTTTACATTTTCATATTTGTTATTCAGTTCAAAACAGAAGCTGCTAAATGATTTTAAAGACTACCTTTCTCGAGTTTAGCGATGAAACTTAAATCTGTTTTTATAGTTTCACTCACATTTCTATGACCCTCAAATTCTAAATTTGTACATATGTAAGATTGAGACAAACCATCATAAACTCTAGATTTTTGAGGTTCATTGATAAAAATGCACAATTGTAATAATGATATTCTTATCTAGTCCTTTCATGGGAAAACCAAATTTAAGTCTCAAAATATCACAGAAAACCTCTAAATAAGCCAATGGTTAAATTTTACCTATATATATAACTATAAACACAGTTTATATATGTAAATACATACCTATAAAACTTTGTTTATAAGTTTACTACCTCTATAAAGTGTAATTAAAGACATTAATTATACTTAGTAAAGTAAAACAATTTGAATTTTGCCTCTGATAACTTCTACTAAAAATTTTTATCAAAGACTTCAAGGTCAACACCCTCACCTTTTAATTACTGGCCTACGATTAAGCATTTTTAATAAAGTCCAGTGTGTAACCGAACTTTTAAATTATTATTTAACACTTATTTATTTATTACTAAATTCACTTATAACAAACACCAACAATTTCTTAACTATTAATCCTATAAATTCCTACAATCCTTTTAACCTATCCAACTAAACCTATTGATAATCATAACAACCACTTTCATAACCTTTTAGAATGATACAGTCTCTGGGGCAGGTCCTCAGTCGTCAGGAACACAGTCTTTGTTGTAGATTCTTTAACACACTTAGCAGTCCTTCTTCTGGATCTCTCAGATGCAGGTTCGTCAGGGTAAGTTGGTTATTGCAGTCTCACCTTAAATAAGGCTTCATGCTTTCTTCTCTGTGGGAGACCCCAGCCGTCTGCAGGCCAACTTATTCTTTTGAATCAGGAACTCAGCTGCTCTGCCTCAGTCCTTAAAGCCAGGCACAGTTTCCCCTAGGCCACCGATCTGACAGATCAAACCCCTCTAGGCAAAAGCTGAGCCACAGGGTCCAGTCCTTGGCCTTTTGGTGTCTTGCTCAGGCTTTCTTTGCTCACCGGCTTCTTTCTGCTTCAGGGAGAGAGCTGGCCATCAATGGCCAGCCCTTTTTTCAGCAGGACTCTTGGAGCTCTCTAGCATCAGAGGCCTCTTCTCTTCTGGGCTCAACGCACTGTCCTTAAATAGGAGGAACTCTGTTTCAGCTTAATTTGGGCTCCGCCCACTTAGCAGCTGAAAACAATGTCAGGCCAGATACTTTGTTTGTTTTTCAGTCTATTGAGTCTTTCCTGTTTTTGCTGACTTCATGCTGATAATGCTCTTCAGGCCCCGAATTAAGAGACTGTATCAGAAACTCCTATATATTTTCTAAATCTAATTTATCTAACCCCTACACCAGTGGGCCATCACAAAGTGGTTCTTTCTAATAAAATATAGTGTGAAACTCACATACAGTTTTAAAATAACGTAGCCATGTAACTCAAAATATGTAAAATATTATCATTCAGGTTTGTCATTATGTCAACAAAACTAAATAAACTCCAAATTCGATTGCTCAGTTTTGTTGACCACACTGCAGCTGTTCAGCAGCTATGTCGGGTTATAGTAGCTACTATATTAGAGAAGAAATAAAACAATTCCTTTGTAGATATTTTGCTGGCCTTTTGTTATTTAAAATAGTCAGGAAACACAACTCAGGTGTCAGAGAGAGGTTTAATATGGATTTTATATTAATTTCTTTTGGAAAAAGAAGAGACTCATTTTTTTTTCTTTAAGGGAAGTATATTTAACAATGAAATAGTTTCAATAAGATATGAAATACTGATTAATATTTACTTTTAATTTTAAGTTAGATATAAGCAGGAAGATAATAAAGATACTGGAATGGATTTATTACTTAAAACTCTTTATAACTAATATATATGATTCCAATATAACTGGTGTGTGGAGATGTGAAAGTCAGAAAACCTTTTGTTTTATTACAAGAAGTGTACTTATATCCAGAGCAGAAAAATTAAACTGTAAGTCCATTCTGATGTATGTGACTCAAAATATTTCCTTTTGCTAAATAATCCTAACACTTCTGACTGCCCTGAGATTTTTCCATTAGTTCTTTCTTGAAAGCCAAGAAAATTGTTTTGAAGAGTATGACATAAAAGAAAGTTGAAACTTTAAAGAGTACACCTTTCATTTGTAAGTGTGATTGTACAATGTGAGCTGTGGTAGTCCACCCCTTCTTTCCAGTATTGTTTATTATCCTGTATTGAACCTCATACACGGGAAGTTCAGTGTTTCATGACAAGAAAGTATTTCCAGTATTTAGAAAAACATTGTTTACTTCATTACTTTTATTGCTATGGTATTATAAGTTTCTTCGTTCAAATTTATAGGGTGAAAAAGTAGGAGTCCCTTTTGAGTGCAGGTTATGTTTTAGAGCTACATTCAGTTTTAGGATGTGTTTGAGCTCTGAAGGGATCTTAGTGCATCACATTCATCTGGAGTAATTTAAAGACTGCTCCTGGTAAACATTTAGGGACACCTGAGGACTGGGCAGCCTAGGTCGAAAGGCGTGTCCTCAACTTAGCAACTGACAAGGCAATTAAGTCTTCATATTCCTGTATCCCTGGAGACTTGATGCTTGGCCTAACTACAGACAGAATACTCTTCCTGCTTTCTTGATAGTATATGACAGTAATTAAGGAAGAGTTAATGTCTCTACTGAATTATATTTCCATCGCTCTGTATTGCTGTTTAACAAACAGTGTGTAACTGCTGAGCCATATTGTGGGGTTCCATCAAGTATACAACATAAAATGGGGACAGTTTTCTTGTTCAAAAACTTAAATATACAGTAGGAATCTAAAATATTTGAGACCCCAAAATACTCATTATAGACAAAGAAAACTGATGACACAGAAAAATTATTCTTGTCCCAGATATTACTTACTAACACAAGTAGTGACAATTTCTCACTTCCCAACTATACACTCATTCAAGGTCACATTACAAGAAGAACCACGCGAAATACTATTATATAAAGGAAAATATATCAAGCACCATTAAAACACAAAGCATTTAGAGTGTATTTTAAGAGTGAGGAGACCACAGAAAAAGAGCAAGTTTGAAAGAGCTTGTTATCTCAACGTCAAGAAGAATAAAATTCATGCACATAAATGCAGATTTTTTAGGCTCCATATCAATTCATATCTTTTTCATCATCTCTTCACCAAAGTGGTTAATCTGGTGGCAAATTGACAGAAAATAAAAGTAGACAGCGATTGTTTCATTTTTAAAATCCTAAAGTCACTTAGGACAAAGATACCCATTTCTTGATAAAATTATTTCATATTGCTTCATGTTGCTTGCTCAACAGGGAGGTGGTGATTGTCCAGAAATGAGTATTGGAGCTATAAAAATTGCCTTGGAAATTTCTCTTCCTGGTTCCTTCATCTATGTTTTTACTGACGCACGATCCAAGGATTATCGGCTCACCCATGAGGTGCTGCAGCTTATTCAACAGAAACAATCCCAAGTAAGTAGACATCATCCCCAGACATGCTGGTCTGAACAAGTATGAAGGTTGCTTTTCTCTTTTTATTATTCTGTGTGTGAAAAATATCAATAGTCATAACCATCTGACCACATATCTACCGATGTGATATGTACATGTCATCTAATTTCAATGTAGTAAATCCATCTTGTCAACAGCATATTGTTACTTTTGCTTTGAATACAAAGAAGAAATGATTGTAGATTAATTAAATCACCTATTAGCATCTTGCCATATTGGTTAGGTCTAGATTTCAAATGCCACTTTCTATGGGGAGTCTTCCTGTGCTATTCAGTGTTATAGGTTAGTTATTGCCATATAAAAAAAACTCAGCAGTTTAAAGCACAGCATATTACTTTTCCCATGCCAGCATACCTGTTAACCTAGGGTAGTAATGCTTGCTGGTTTTTCTAGGAATGTTGAGGTATTGGGCTTTGGGTATATTGACTTTTTTTTTTTTTTTATACATGTTTCTTTTAAGATTAAGGAGGCCAATTTAAGCATGCCTTTATTTTGGCCATGGCAGAAACACCAGAGATTGAGTGGAAATCTAAAAGATCTTTTGAGTTGAAGCACGTAATTTGTAGAATGGCTCTTCTGCCTCAAGCCAGATGGCCAAACTCAGATCCAAAGAAGACATTATAAACAATACATTTTTAGTAAGAAGATCTTCAAAATTCCTTGCAATGTGCATGGATGCACGATGAGACAAGGAATTGAGGCCACTGTGTAAGCTAGCATAGTTATGATCTTAATTCCATAGACAAACTTATTATGAAATATAAGTAACTATGTTTCTGTGCAGGCCCATGGTTAGAGTATAGGGCTAATAATTATCATGTATGCTGATGTTCTAGTTGCATAGTAATATGCTAGCACATAATAGGTGCTAATAAATATATTTTGACTTCTGGAAATCTCTCAAACTCTCTTCTACTTTTACAAACCTCAGGTGGTATTTGTGCTCACTGGAGACTGTGATGACAGGAATCATATTGGATACAAAGTCTATGAAGAAATCGCCTCAACAAGTTCTGGTCAAGTGTTCCATCTGGACAAAAAGCAAGTGAATGAGGTCAGTATAATAAAGTAGGTCTAGTTTGGTAGCTGCCTAGTCAAAATCAGCTAGGCCACTCTAGCTGTGATGAGTCTGGTCTCCAAAGAGTTATGAGCTGCTGATTTTTTTCCCTAAGGCCTCAACATGGGTCAATTGCAGCAGTGAACTGATGTGGAGAAACAGATTCATTTATCAGTAATATCTAGAGTGAACAATGTCACAGTAACAAGCCATTTAGGCACCAGAGATTTAAAATTCACTTAGTTTAATAAAATCTTTCTGTACTACATGTTGTTCAGAAAATTTAAATTATGTTCCTGATGAATAACTAACTTTCAGAAACAGTGAAAATAAGGCTTGATCTGCTATTGAAATTGAATGTGAGAAAATGAACCATGAAACAAAATTCCAGCAAGATTTGTTATCCAATGTTAAAAGCTAAAAAAATCTATGGCCAATAACTATATAGCTGGAAAAATGATTGACAACAAAATCTATAACTCATTGTAAGAAAAATATCTTGTTTGAAAAAGTCCCTGAATTGGGTGTAGTTTGTTATCATTTCTTTTTTCCCCATCTATTATCTTGCCTTGGCTTCACCTTTGGTACTAACATTTTATTTACCAATCAATTAATTAATTAACTAACTAATTAATTAATCAATTAATTAATTTGGCTTCTACTTATGTTTCTAGGAACTTACCAGAACAAAGATAAAGTCTGAAGAAGTTCAATTCACATTTAACTTAGTGTTTGACTCCATACAGACCTATTGACTTCACGACATATTTTTTTATGTCTTGAATGAAATAGTCAGTAGTTCTCTTCTAGCTGAAATACTCATCTCATCACAGTGAATTGAATAGAATATTGTGACTTTTCAGAAGAAACAATTTAGTAAAAATACCTTTGTCAGCTATTTACATGGTAAACCTGGTTGGTTACTTTAAAAGTTTTCTTAGAAGACATACCTGTTGAGAGGGCAACAACTTGAGCCCATGTTATGTGTCCTTTAGTGACTCATAAACTCCTGAATAATGTCTAACAACTACAAGGCGACCCCTAACAGTTAACTTTAAGAAAGAAAAAGTGTCCTAAGGAGAAGTTGGATGAGTGGGGAGGAACTAGGAAAAGTGCAGGGCACTAGGAACTGGGTTTCTTGTGTCATCCAACACATGAACAGGATGAGAAAGGCTCGAAAGAGATGAGAGGCTTGCTGGTTACCTTGGGACACATTCAGGATGTCCTGCGCAGGGGCCCCAGGTGAGGAGTTGCATCAGTCTCTCCTGTGTGAGCGAGGACACCGCAACTTAGGACTTGATGAGATCCTGAGGCAGAAGTGATGAGGATGCTCACACTGCAGACAGGAGGGATGCAGAAAACAGCAGCAGGCACCTTGCCTGGCAATCATGGTTCAGAGGTAAAGGTGCTGGGGCAGAGAAGATGTTAGAAACTTACCATGAGCCCATAGGGCTTTGGGAAGAACAGGTCTCCGTCCTATTGGTGAGCAGTCAAACACAGTGTAGGGACTCTGAACCCAAGAGAAGAGCCACAGGAGATTTTTATCAGCTGAGTTCCCAAACCAAATGGGTTAAAAAAAAAATCAACTTACTGGTTTATTGATTTTGTTTATTAGAACATCAATTGACAGTTGGATCTTTAAATTTTGTCATGGCAGAAGCAGCATTTTTGTTAAAGTTTCCCTTTTAATTATTAATTAGTTAACTTTTTTTAAATTGTAAAATAGAGTCTGATAGTAGCACGGGTAAGCCTTGACTTCTCTGTCAGCCAGTGCATCTCCAGTCCCCTGGCTGATTAATTCAGGAAAGGATGTAATAACTCTTTTACTGTGGACCAATGAGACTCCTAGCATTTTGGCTAGTAGTAACTTGGAGAAATTCTCTGCTCCTACATCTTGTCCTGCATACTCATGAATCCAGATCTGATGCTGTCAGCTTGATGCAAGTCTGACAACAAAACAGCTGTAAAGGATACTGAACAGGCTAAGAAACCCCAGTCTCACTGTTCCAATCTCCTAAATCATTTTAATACTAAATGTCTGCAGTTATGGAAACGATTTTCTCAGGTCAAATGAGTAGTCATTTACATAAAAGTGAATGAATCCAAGAACTCTATATTTCTTTGTGACATGTGCTCTGTGAGGCCTAGCTGCCTTGCTTATGAAGTGGAGATCTTAGCATTTCTACTTAAGTGGGCTGATTATAATTTTAAATGAGATAATGAAGGTAGAATGCTGCCCACAAGGTGCTGTGCTATACAGGGCATGTGTTGAATAATTGCTGAGTGATATAGGCTCACACATTTGAGTGCTTAGTCATCAGGGAGCGGGAGCTATTTGAGATGGATTAGGGGGTGTGGCTTGGTTGGAAGTGTGTCCCTGGGGCTGGGCTATGAGGTTTCAAAAGCTCATGTGTGCGATGTCCAGTTCTCTCCTGCTGCCTGAGGTTCAGGGTGTAAAGCTCTCAGCTACTGCTCCGTCGATATGCATGGCTCCATGCTCCCCATCGTGGTGATAATGAACTAAGCCTCTGACACTGTTAGCCAGCCCCAGTTAAATGTTTTCTTTCATAAGGGTTACTATGGGCATGGTGTCCCTTCAAAGCAATAGGACTAAGGCAGGGGCCCTAACCCTGTGGTGCTGCCTTGCCTGTGCACTGAAGGCATTGTGGCACTGTGTGTGCTGGAGAACAGACAGGGGGCAGATAGCCCTGAGTGGAAGGATCCAGGAAGAGCTGGGCAGTTTTCTTTTTTCATGTTCATGAGTAAAGATATTGTGAAAGTTCGTTGAAACTGTCGAAATCAGTATTTCCC
The DNA here is from genome assembly GCA_907164525.1 of Lophiomys imhausi. Classification (NCBI taxonomy): domain Eukaryota; kingdom Metazoa; phylum Chordata; class Mammalia; order Rodentia; family Muridae; genus Lophiomys; species Lophiomys imhausi. The sequence goes on along the minus strand of CAJQZJ010032614.1, from coordinate 2,462,199 downwards.
TTAAAGAAAGGCCACTAGAATGGAGGGTTTGTTAGTCGGAAGCATTATAACATTTGGCAAATCGACTTGCAAAAGTTTGGGACAGCGATCTCGTAATCTTTTTTTCCCAATTGCTCTAAATTATTTTATTCTATAAATGTTACAAATTCTGAGGGAAATAGTCACTTTGACACTACATACCCATTTAAATTTTTTTTTAATTTATTTATTTATTATGTATACAGTATTTGGTCTACATATATGCCCGGGCACTGGATCTCAATGTAGATGGTTGTGAGCCACCATGTGGTTGCTGGGAATTGAACTCAGGACCTTTGGAAGAACAGCCAGTGCTCTTAACCTCTGAGCCATCTCTCCAGCCCTACATACCCATTTAATAGACACAACACCCCAGGCTTTAAAACCTTACGTTTCATTCATGAGACATCCTTTCATGCACTCTTTCTAAAGGAAGCTTAGGAATATTGTGGCTTTACCTTCATAAGCCGTTTAACAAGTTTTATGACCTGGTAGGAGTACAGCTTCAGTTAATTTGAAGTTTTTCATTTTCCTTTCTTTCAGGAGGGATATGTGGAGGATCTAGGTATATTCCATCTATATTTAACATAAAAGGAAATCCAAAGTGGAATTATTTAGCTGAATACCAATGACTGGTAAATCACTATGTGGTATTCTTTGTGTTTTGAAAACACAATTTGAGATGTACATCTTAGGTCACCTTTATGAGCCACCGTGTGGTTGCTGGGAATTGAACTCAGAACCTTTGGAAGAGCAGCCAGTGCTCTTAACCTCTGAGCCATCTCTCCAGCCTCTTAGGTCACCTTTAAAGGCAGAATAGTGATCATGCTTTACTGCCCCATTCCATTTATTTGAAATCTGATAAAGGTTGCCTGTCTAATCAATGCTTGCTTTGATATAATAAAATGTCTGAGACTGTATACTACGTCAAGGAAGCAAGCAAAAAGTATACATTGTTAATTAGATCATTCACTTGTCTTGAACTCCCCAACCTTCCTCCACACTTTCCACCATCATGACCTCTAGCATCTCCTTTATCTCTCCAAAAACTTCCTGGAGATCTCAGCCTGGTGGATTCTTCCCATTTTAATAAGTGTTAACATCCTTGTAGATGTTGTCTCTTACTGATAAGGTTATCAGTAACCATCACAGCTGAGGACACATGACCTAGTCCAAGGGACCAAGAGGTGTTTAATGAATGACAGTTTGCCACAGTTTGAATAAGCCTAAGGGTAGCCATCAAAGAATAATGAAGCACCAAGGATATAGTAAAAAGTATCTACCTATATTCTCCCTGAGTTTGAAGAGGAGGAGGAGGAGGAAGGAACTCAGAACATTACCCAGTGAAACTCGCCTGGGATAGGCAAACTGTAGCCCTCTGGCATAAGTATCAAACGCCTGGGAAGCCTTCTGAGGTCCTGTTGAGGCAATGTTTAAGGTCAGCATCTCGGGGCATGAAAATCGGTTGATGCTTGTTAGGAGGGGCAATGATACAGAACAAACAGTACTGGGTAGTAGACAGACTTTCAGACTGCACAATGGTTCATACCTCAGGCCTGAGACCTTAGAGAAGTTATGCAATTTGTATTTGTTTTAATTTTAAAATGAGTAAATATCATACTTAATTTTGCATTATAGGCTTTTTAAGATTAGGATGAAAAAATAAATTATTAAATCATTTTCTTTTTATTTAGTGATGCATTCTAGTCCAAATATTCCAAGAACATTATTTTTAAAGTGATATGTCCTAAACCAAAGATATGTATATTGTGTGTGGTACAACATCTGGAGCTTTAGAACAAGAAGGACCTGGATTTGAATCCCCTGTCTGACTTTGGCTAGAAGAACACCTCTATGAAAGAACATTATACAACATCTTTAGGATTATGTTCTTTAATGTGAACAGGGCACAACCATTGCCTCATAGGACTATAGTAAAGATGAAAGAAAATGAGGAATGTTTGTAGTGAGCTATGTAGAGCCCCATGGAAATGGAAACAACTACCCAGTCTGGAAATCTTTAGAGACAGGGGTTTCTCCATTGTTCCAGAGGGTGTCTATAGTTTGCCCAGATTGCTTCTTTCCTTATAGAGCCATCAGAAGGATGATGCCATTTGGGAAATAACATCTTCCCAGATAAATGTCCAAAGGGAAATAGAATTACTGAAGAAGAATCCTGTAAGGCTTACAGTCAGCTTGTATATAACATTTGCTTTATTCTCTATCATGGTTAGTAATAAAACTGTTAAGAGATGAAGACTTAACTGTTTTATTAAAGAATGATAGCATTGATGATAATGATAATAATAATCCCAATAGAGGATATGTTATGTCCTGTGCACTCAGATGGATGCATTCCTTTAATCACTGTTTGAGCTAGATTGTCTCAGAAACTCTGGGAACAATAAAGGCCATTGTCCTGCACTCTTCCTGGAGTCAGTACCTGTAGGTGCAGCCACTGAGAGAACAGCAGCATGGGCCAGTGTATTACAGACTGTGGATACTCCGTAAGACAAGCGAGGTGAAGGGCTGGAGGTGCATCATGGAGCTGAGCTGCAGGTTCCTGTGGGTAACAGGAAACAACACCCTCTATCCTCATTGCGCGGTGATCAGAGACCTTCCATTAAAGAGATATTTCCCCATCCCAACTGAAGAATGTCCAATGGGAAGAGGGAAAGTGATCTCACTCCGTATTTCAAGGAAATAACTAAAATGAGGAAAACGAAGTGACAATCTATGAAAAGTCCAACAGCCTGGCAGCAAAATGCCTCACAGGTTAGAGATCATCTGGCTTTAGTTTTCCCTGCTGGGTCTGCACTCATTTTTCCTGATCTCAGTACGTAGACTACAAGAACTATAAACTTTGTTGGAGTATGAGTTTGGCACGGTCCCTTCTTGCTACTTTGGCTAACAGCTACTTTTGACTACAATGTGGAAGAGCTCTCTGCCTATGGCCTTAATTATGAGAATTGTTCAGAGTTCTGGAAAACTAGTGATGTGAAATGAGGTATCTGCCATTTTGTTCTTCCTTGCTCTGAATGTCACTCCAGATATCATTTCAAAATATAACCTTACTGCTGACCTTGAAGATAAGTAGAAACAAGTGTTTCCTCTGAAATTTGAAAATGTATCAGAGACAGCTCTAACATTCTAGAAAGTGACAGGAAACATGCGGAGACACTGGCAAATGTTTCCAGCAACACTTCTTTGAATTCACCTAATTAAATGTCAAAAGTAAAGTGTAAAGCTCAGAGTTCCTACATCGAAATGATGTAGATGTGATGTCCATATCCACAAACACATCAGAAAGCAATATCTACCTAGTGCCAATTGAATGCTTTTTTTCTCTGCTGTTGCGCTCATGTTGACATATGCTTGGGAGATTGTTTTAGGAACACATGTTCCAGGCACCTGGGAGAGTTTTTATTGGTCACAAATATGATTAAATAAAGCCACATGCACGTTGTGTTTCCATTTGTTTAGTTAGAGCAAAAATTAAAATCATTAACTTACTATTAAAAATTTTAATTGACCTCAGTCTTATGAACATGTGGATATTTTTTCATAATGACATTTAAAATATACATAGTGTATAATATTCATCAAAAATGGTGGGAGGATGTGACTGTTCTCTTCAGTTTCATTTAGGCTAAATACACCAAAAGAGAAGCAATGCTTGTCCTGCAGTGTGAGCAACAAGTAGGAGCAGAGGAGATGGGAAGCGGAAAGCACATGGTTTAGAAGGCTTGATGAGTCCCTGTTGTTTCATGGTTTTGTGTATTGTTTCTGAGAACTGCTTGAAGTTCACAGTAGGAACTGCAGCAACATATTTTGTAATGAGCAGTGAGGTTCCTGAGAGTGAATATAACTCACTGCCTTTGAAACCTAAGTCTGGAGAGATGGCTCAGTGGTTAAGAGCTCTGTCTGCTCTTCCAGAGGTCCTGAGTTCAGTTCCCAACATGGTGGCTCACAACCATCTATACTGGAATCTGATGGCCTCTTCTGGCATGTGGGGGAGGGGGTACATGCAGATAGAGCTCTAATATATGTAAAATAAATAAACAAACAAACAAATAAATAAATAAATCTTAAAAAAAAGAACCTAAGTCTGAATAGGAAAGTGTTATCCCACAGTCCCTCATAGAGACAGTCATGATACCTAAGTTTATAAAATGCAATAAAAGAATGGCTACTACTCAGTAATAAATCTTACTAACACACACACACACACGAAAGAAGAGGTATCTCAACATAAAAAATAGTTTATATAAATACCTGGAGGAATATTTCTTAGAAGGGAAAAGAAATGTTTTTTGAGGGTAAACGGGCCAGTTAGTTGCATGTTTTTTTTTTTTTTTTTTTTTTTTTTTGGTTTTTCGAGACAGGGTTTCTCTGTATAACAGCCCTGGCTGTCCTGGACTCACTTTGTAGACCAGGCTGGCCTCGAACTCACAGAGATCCGCCTGCCTCTGCCTCCCAAGTGCTGGGATTACAGGCGTGCGCCACCACCGCCCGGCAAGTTGCATGGTTTTAAAAGGACCAAAACAAACAGGAAAAGAAATAAATCTGTCTATTTAGCTGATGCTCTTTTGATTAGAAACTAAAATAAACTATCAAGTTCAACTATGTCATAACTAACCAAACTGAATCGATTTCTCGCATAACTGCTTCTGGTTTACAAGAACCCTTAACTACCACATTTACTATGTTTACTTTTAAAGTATCTGAAAAATACATTTAAACTCAACCTGGCTTGAAGATTAGCCATCTTCCCCATAGAGGTTGAGTTTCATTTCTCTCTCTCTCTCTCTCTCTCTCTCTCTCTCTCTCTCTCTCTCTCCCTCCCTCTCTCTTGCTCTCTCTCCTTCCTTCCTTCCTTCCTTCCTTCCTTCCTTCCTTCCTTCCTTCCTTCCTTC
>CAJQZJ010032614.1:2356605-2457255 GCA_907164525.1 Lophiomys imhausi | reverse complement strand
TTCCTTCCTTCCTTCCTTCCTTCCTTCCTTCCTTCCTTCCTTCCTTCTTTATTTCTCTTCTTTTCTTTTTTTTTTAATTGACACTGTAATGGGAAATACAGATTTGAATGGAGAGAAAGCTGTCACGCATGTATGACATCTAGAGTGGTAGTTAGCAGTGAGTCACTTTTGAAGATTCAGCTCATGGAGACCCAGAAAGGGCACAAAGAACTCTGGGAACACTAGCAGTGCTGAGACAAATACGATTTTATTAAGACTTTAAAAAAAACCCACAGACTCAGCAATGTGCATATATCCTTTCATATTTTCTATATTGGATTTAAAAAGATTGCTTTCTAAACCTTTTTGTTTAGAAAAAACACATGTCAATGGTAGAATAAAGAGCTATATACTCTTGGCATGTAGATATCCCAGTGTCTATATTTGACTACACCTCATCTTTTAGGGATTAATAAAAAATAAGTGAATGATCACACTTTGATACTTTAAGATATTGTATCTATATTTTATGGATGTTTTGAATCATGAAGAAAACAGTTATAGTTCAACCTTATATCCTAGAATTTTCAAAGGCTAACAGCAAGATTTTGTGTGTGTGAGGGGGGAGAAGGGCTAAAGAGATACTTAGTAGTTAAAAGCACTTACTGAGTGGAGTTTGATTCCCAGACCTCACATGGAGGCTTACAAACACCTTTAACTCCTGTTCCAGAAGTTCCAAATGCCCTCTTCTGGTTTCTATGGGCACTGCACACATGAGGCACACAGACATACATACAGGCAAACACTCATACACACAAATAAATAAATAAATACATCTATAAAAATGTGTGTGTGTGTGTGTGAAAATCAAGCGAGATAATTTTTTCATAGTGTGTCCTTTTTACCAAAAGATTTTTGACCTTCTAGATCAGGTGGTCTATACTACCAAGAGACTTGTGTAGTCTGTGTATGAAAGAACAGTTACTTGTCCACCACAGAGAGGCAGATTTAAAAGCCTGAGTATATATTTTTTTCTCCAGAACAAGAAATGACCTCTACCTCTTTATGTTATATGGTTGGGGGGAGAACTTTGTAGTATTTCTTTTGATAATGGAAATTAGGTGATCTAATCTAAGAAAATGAGCTCCTGTCAATTTCTAGACATAGAAACATGTAAAATCTTTTTGTTACCTATTCATCATCCCCATTATACAATTATTGTTCATTGTCAATAAAAAGCTTCAAGTTTTAAACTAAACACACTAGATTATTATTGTTTTTTTTTTTTTTTTTTTTGGTTTTTTGAGACAAGGTTTCTCTGTGTAGCCCTGGCTGTCCTGGACTCACTTTGTAGACCAGGCTGGCCTCGAACTCACAAAGATTCGCCTGCCTCTGCCTCCCAAGTGCTGGGATTAAAGGTGTGCGCCACCACCGCCCGGCCTTAGATTATTATTGTTAATATAGAAAGAAAAAAACTTAGTTAATGTCTGACGGAAATAATTCTATCACTTTAATGTAACTTAACGCCTTTGGAGAACCTCCATGTAAAAATGTGTTTTTTCTAGAGCAGTTTTATGGGTGAAGAAATCTGAGGACTACATTTTAAAACTTCTTTCTGGGATATATGAACCAACAGGCAGCTTGGAACCCTGGGGTTCATTTAATGAAGTGGTAAGCTGTCATTGGGTTCTAAATAAATAAAAATGTTCACCATAGATAGTATAATTTTCGTTTCTCATTTTCAATAGTAAGGAGGGGGTGAAAGAGTTAAAGAGTCAAAATAAGGGAAGTTTTATTTGAAGAATTTCCCTGTGGCCTAGGATAATCAAACAGAACAAGCCCGTGCTTCGTGCTTCGTACACTTTCTCATTTCCTTGTGCATTCCTAACATGAGCTGATGGTGATAAGGTTAGGAAAGGAAAGCCCTAGAGAGGATATGAATTTCTTTAGAAAAAACTCTCATGGAACATTTGGGTTATTGTTTGGCTTTGTGGTAAAAATTACAAGTTGGCTTTTCTCTTTTCTGCAGTAGAACAATGCATGTCAAAAATCATAGAGTGTATTATTTAAATAACTTTGGTAACTAAGGAAAGAAAATAAAAATCTTGTAAAACTCTTATGATTTCGAATAGACGTGGTTTATTTATATTAAAGCATCTTTGGATCATTTCATGTTTTTGTTATGAAATTAGAAAAAGATGTATAGATTAGGTTAAATGACTTACAGTTTAAATACCTCTAATCTGTGAGAAATAAGAAAGTCTTTAGGAATTAGTGATAATATTTGTGAAAATTTGTTCATGGTTCTTTTAATAATATTTATTGATTGCTAATTAATTTGATAATATGACAATAAAATATACTTAAATAATCATAAATTCAACTATTAATTCAAGCAATATGTATTAAATTATTTATCTGCAAAGAGTGCATTTAAAATTCATCTAATATTCATAGGTATATGCATATTTCTTTAAAAATCTGTGAAGATTGTACCCAAATATGTTTCAAAGGGAATCACTTGAGAGTATGATTATAGATATTTTTTTTAACTTTATTTTATGGCTGGCTGGTGGTGGCACATATCTTTAATCCCAGAACCCAGAAGGCAGAGGCAGGAGGATTTCTGTGTGTTCGAGGCCAGCCTGGTCTATAGAGAGAGTTTTAGGATAGCTAGGATACACAGATAAATCCAGTCTTGGGGGAAAAATATATATATATAGTGTGTGATTTTTCTGTGTTTCTGTGGTACATGTACATGTTCGTGTGTGTATGTGTTTAGGTGCACATGCATATATCTGAATGTGTGGGGCCAGAGGCAGACATAAGTGTCTTCCTTGATTCCTCTCTACCTTACTTCTTGAGGTGGGATCTCTCACTGAATCTGGACCTCGGTGCATTTTGAGGTTGTAGATGCTCCGACTGTGCCTGGCTTTACATGGGTGCTGGGGACCTGAACTCAGGTCCTCATACTGATGCAGCAGGCACTTTACAAACTGAACCATGTCCCTAGTCCCTTTTACATGTTTCTATTTTTTTTATGTTTGAAATGAGTGTTATTTTAAAATTGGAAAACACTGAAAACATTTCCACTAAGAATAGAACACGAACCAAATTCTACCTTCTGTTTTTGTTCCTTTCTTATGTTCATCCCTTCTGTTCACCAGACTTTTTGAGCAGTGATTACTCCCTCTGTCCTCACATACTTACAAATTCTGTAATCTTTCTCCTACCCAAATCCAAATTGCTCTGCTCGTGTGTTCCAAGGCTCTCATGTCAGCTTTGCTTTTCTTCTGTGAAATGTGGCCTTGTGAACAGTTCTGCTTTGTGAAGCTTTCCTTCCCTGAGCATCAATACTATGATGTTCTTCCTCCAAACAGCTCCATCATTTCTTATTTCTCCTCTCCCTTCTGCTACTTCCTATTTACCAAAAAAATAAAAATAAAAATAAAAACTGCTTGTGTTAAATATTTCTCTGCCTGCTGGAAAGCCACATGTTTAATAGATCTGAGAATACTTAATATCAAACGAGTGAGTGATTAAAGAAAGGGGCAATGAATTTTAAAATTTGCATTCAGACAAACTGGAGTAAAATTTGTGACTTACCACAGAGGGCTAGTTGTGGGAGAATTGAAGAAAGGATTTGCCAAGTTGTTTTCTCAGTGTAGGGATCCTTATACCCAGGTACAATAGGTACAGTATAAGCTGGGATGCTGAGTTTAGGCCTAAGAATGACCTAGAATCTAGGTTCAGAACTCTCTACAGCAGTAGTTCTCAACCCGTGGTTCTTGACTTTTTTTGGGGAGGGGGTCAAACAACACTTCCAGATGGGTCACATATCAGATATCCTGCATATCAGATATTTACATTACAATTCATAACAGTTACAAAATTACAGTTATGAAGTAGAAATGAAATAATTTTATGCTTGAGGGTCACCACAGCATGAGGAACTTTATTAAAGAGTCACAACATTAGGAAGGTTGAGAACCATGGCATAGCATTGCTTTCTGCCATAAATCTGAACTTTTAATGGAATCTCTGGGAACCTTCTGGAACTTTAATGATTCTCCCTATTCAGACATGATACTGTCTTTTGAATACACTGAGTTTCAACTTGATTTTTTTTTTTTTTTTAAAGGAAAGGTCTCACTATGTTGTCTCACCTGGCTGGCCTAGAACTCACAATGTAGACCAGAGTCATCTCAAACTGAGAGATCTTTCTGCTTTTGCCTTCTGAATGCTGGGAATTGTACCACCATGCCTGTCTTTGAGGCTCAGTCTTTAAGACTATTTCTACCACTGAATGTACTTTTCTCTTGGCCTGAAGATTCCTTACATATCCTAAGAGGATAATGAATAATACTTTGAGACATCACATGACAATTAGACATTTGCTACACAGAATTACTTCATGTACTGTACTGCATATGACAAAGAAAGAGTCATTGGTAGTTATTTTAATGGGAGAAAGCTAGTGGATCAACTATCATTGTTGAACACATTTTATACTAAGTAGTATTATGTCATACTGATTGTTATGTAAGGACATGTTGATTAGGGAAAGGCACAGAAACAAGATTAATCTGATTTGCTGATGAAATGAGTTTACTTTCTCTTCTTATTTAGTAGGTAAATGTCACAAGTTCAAATATTTTGCTGTAGGACAAATCTAACAAGACTAGATATATTGATCCTGGCATTCTAGATTTCAATTTTGATTTATTTTTATTGTTTCCTCAATTTTTATTACAAGTTTGGAATAAGACATTGGGCCTAGTGTAATAATCTAGACAAATAATCACTTATGAATTCAATCTGTAAAATTACACAGAACGAAATTCATCTTTAGATGTTGTTTCCAAAATAAACTCAATAGAAAGAGCCAGTTTTTAAAAATATAAATCAGTTTCCACTCTCACCCCAAATTTACCCTGAGTGCTTTTTTTCAACTCCAAAGATATTTCCATTAAAGTTTTCATATTTCCTTATTTCACTCAATCAGTCCTTAACTTTCTTTTCTCAGGTAAATCCTGGGAACTGAAATTCAGAATTCATAAGAAAAATTCTTTCTTTTTGAAGAGTCCAGCTTAAAAAGATGTAGACTAGTGGCCTTAATGGAACACCATTCACGCAGACATGGTTTTAGGCTGAGTTACTTTTTCTGAGAGGTTTACATTGCCCACTGTAGAAGATTTGCATTCAAATGTATTCTAAAGGGCACATCAAGTCATGTGGCTGGCTGCACCAAACACGGTGGACTTCATGCATGTATATACATGTGTACAGCTGTGCTGGAAGTCATGTTAACAGACTACTATTGGGAATTCACAGCTTGTTATTTCCTGTATGATACAATACTAGGGAACACATCTTCTATCTTACGATGTTCTCTGATTTAGCATCTTAGTGAACTGCCACTGCTCTTGGGTCTTTGAAGGTGGCCTTACACCCAGCTTCTATTGGAATAGTTTGGTTGTAATCTGTTTTCTTTATTAATTTCTTAGTATCTGTTTATTTTCTATTATTTGTTTATTTTTAAAGAACTCTGAAAAGCACTGATGTGGGTAGATTGCTGCAGTGACTTTTTTTTGGAATTAATTTATGTAAAACAATGTCCCATTTTCCCATGTAAGAATTTATAATATAAAGCAATATCAATATAGCATATGTTCTTTGAAATTGTTATTTCAACTCAAGTATATTTTGTGAATGTTCTATTTTATTTTTCTAATGCTAATACTAGCCTACCATCAGTTTGGGTCTTTAACCACAAGAAATAATTCTTTACAATGTATTCAGCATTTCAAAGATCATAAGAGGAAAATATTTGCTTGATTTGACATAAAACCACAAGGATTTTACACATAAACTCCTCTCCCACTCTTCAACCCCCTCCCCCCCCAAATATAAAATGTTCCCTGCAGGCTTCCGTGTTGATGATGACTTGAACTCTATTTGCTATCATAATGTTTGCAAGTCCTAGGAACTTCAGGAGGTGGGGCCTCTCTGGAAGAAGTAGGTCACTAGTGATGGTTCCCTTCCTCCTTCCTGTTGCTTTTCCTGGAAGCCAGGAAGTGAAGGACTTTCCTCAGCTGGGCCCTGCCTCCCTGCTGTTTCTGTTTTGTCACGAGCCTACTAGTGGTAGAGCCAGCCAATCACTGACTGATCCTCTCTGACCATGACTGAAATAAGGCATGTTTTCTTGGGTAATCTCCCCTAGTCTTGGAGGTCTGAGGAGCACAGCAGATTAGCAAGAGCATTTACACATAAAGGGAAGGTAGTCTTCCTTTACAGCTTCTGGTCCCCACGTGATTGCGTGTTTACTTCCTGCTCCTGTCTGCTGTTTGTTATAGTAGTAGATTGTGAGCTTCATAAGAATAGAGAGGCAGGAATCTTGACTTAAACATGTTCAGTATTTTATCCTACTATAGCATTCATTTACTGTATTTTTGAATAGCAAAGAACTGAGTGAATGTAATATATGTATATGCATGCATATATGTCTGCATGTGAATGTGTGTAAGAGTATGTGTGTGTATATGAATGAGTCTGTCTGTGTACATGTTTCTGCATGTATTCATATGTGTCTGTGTGTATACATGTATCTGCATATGTATCTGTGTGAGTATGTCTGTTTCTGTCTGGGTGTCTCTGAATATCCATGTTTGTCTGTATATGTGCATATGTGTTTGTGTGCATCTCTATGTATATGAATGTATGTGTGCATGTGTCTGTATATATACATATATTTATCTATATGTATGTGTATTTAGACATGTGTCTGTGTGTATGTTTGCTTATGTATGTTATACATGTGTGCATCAGCATGTATATGAATATATGTGTATATGTGTGTATTTGTATATATAGGTCTGTGTGTATGTCTGTGTATGTGTGTGAATGGATCTATGTATATATGAGTGTATGTATGCAGTTCCTTTACCCCACTGTGAACACAAAGAAGGCATAACTATAACACATTTTTCTTTGTAATTTTTGTTGACTAGACATATTTCTATACCTTTATATATTTGTAGAATACCTTAAATATTAAGGCTAAAATGGAATTTGCATAAAGTAAAATGAGTCTATACTAAGAATACATTTCAATGAATTTTGAGAAATTTGTACACTTGTGTAACCACTAACTCATTCACAATGAAGACCATTGCCATCCTCTGTAAGATGGTCCATGACTTCTCTGCTGCCTCACCTTTCCTGTCCATCAATCACTGATTTGCTTTCGATTGTGTAATCGGTTTACCCTCTTCTAAAGTTTCATATGAATGGGACCCTGTAAGTCTAGTAGTTTTCTGAGCTTTGGGAGATGATTCTGTTGTGTGTATTTCTTTCTATTTGTGTATTGTCCATTCTGTTGTGTGTTTCTTTCTAGTCAGTGTATTTAATTTTATTTACATTAAAATCTGTTTATTCATTTCTTCTTGTTAGACATCTCATATGTCTCAGTATTTGCTTACTTTGGATTTAGTATTTCTGAGCATCGCTGTGTGGTTCTTTGTACAGACACATGTTTTCATTTTTCCTTAGTTCGTAATTATAAATAAATTTGATGGGTTATGTGAAAGTAAATGTTTAACTTCATATAAAAGAGCCTTAGTGTTTTCTAGAGTGATTATACCATTTCACATGCCTACCAACAATGTATGAGTTCCAGTTGTCCATATTTTTACTTATACTTAGAACTGCCAATGCCTCAGGGGTTAGCTATTCTGTTAAATGCTTTCATCGCATTGTATTTTAAATTTACATTCATCTAAAAAAACTAGTGATGTTGAACGTTGGTGGTGCTGTATTGACCTTACCTGTCCTTTTGCTGTTCATTTCAATTGAGTAGTTCCACATCCTGTTTTCCTGCTGTCCTGGTTAGCGTCAGTTGTCCACTTGATATAATTGGAAGAGGGAACGTCAGTTGAGGAATTACCTCCATATGACTGGCCTGTGGGCATGTCTGTGGGCCTTTTTATATTATTTATTATTAGTGTTGTTATATGTAGGAGGGCCCAGCTCACTGTGGGCAGTGTTATCCATGGGTAGGCAGATCTAAGCTGCATAAGATGGGAGTTGAGCAGTCAGGATGAGCAAGCTAGTTATCAGCATTCTTCATGGTCTCCTTCAGTTTCAGCTTCAAGCTCCTTCCTTGAATTCCTGTCTCTCAGCTTGATGATGGACTATATGTAACCTGTAAGACAGCAAACCCTTTCTTCCGCTAAGCTGCTTTTTGTCAGTGTTTTATCACACCAACGGGAAAGCAAACTAGAACTCCCACCCCTTTTTATATTTAGTGATTTTGGATGGTAGGCTGGGGATTGCTACTGTTATAATTATTGGTGAATTTTTTTTTGTATTTGTATAAAATTCTTTAGTTGTTCTGTGACATGGAATTGAACTACTTATGAGTTCGTTTGATCTTCATTTGTCATGGCTTAGATTTAAAGTTCTTTAGGGTGGTTTAAGAAAACCATTTATTCTAAGGTTTAGTAGATGTTGCTTGTGATATGTGACCCTTATGTAGTCTTTACTAACCTCAACAAGTATTTGCCGATGTCTCTTCACTTTTGTTGAAATGAAGACATGCAGTTATTGGACTTGTGTGGGGTTGGGGAGTTTTTGTATTATGTGTCTCAAGGACATTCTCCTCCGTGAACTGAATTTCTGTCCCTACTTTATATGATTTAGCCTATGCATCTACAGACTGTTACTCAGGTAGATGTGGAAGAAGACTCCTGTACAAATGCCTGCTTATATTTGCCTTCATCTCTCCTTCCTCTTACTTGTGCTGTTAAAATTGTCCCCATTTCCATGTTCCTCACCTCAAATCCTCTGTCTCTTCAACTTGATATGACTTCTAGAATAGACTGGGTTTATCTCTCTCATTTGGTTTTGTCTGTCAAGGATATTGATCCTGTGTTACTGACTGAATTATGTCTAAAAGAAGTTGTTTTCTACATTTTTCTTACTGATTTTAGTTATTTGTAGATGAATAATTTTAAACTTTGCACGTTCTCATGAAACATAACTGATTTGAAGGTATCTGCAGCATAATACCAAGAGAATCAATCAAATACTATGTCTTTTTTTCAAAAAGCATTTTTCAGAAAATGCATTACATAAGACTTGGGTAGGCAAACAAACAGAAAGAACATGGTACTTTAGTGTTGGTAAGAACAGTTGTACTATGTCAGCTCCTGACAGCACCCCCTATTCTACTCCAAGTAGAAGATGAACATCGAAGAATCTCCAGTGGGAGATGGTTGAATTGGTGGTAAGCCTTTCTGTTGGCCAGAAAAACCCCTTGCGTCAACTGTAGACAGACTGCTGTCCACAAAGGACAAAACTTGGAAACAGGTAAGTCGACAGCCTAGCTCTGCCAAGCCAGGGTAGGCAAGTCCTTCATAATTCCTGCTCTACAATCAATGTCTGTCAGAGAAATGGGGCCAAATGGCTGAATATTGATGCTGTAATGTATGGAGAGAAAATGGGAACTGTCCAGGCAACCACTGGTATGTCATTTCCTAGTCTTGGAAGCTGCAGGCCCTGCACTTCCTATATAATCAGATATATTTATCCCTCTCAGGTCTCTGAGGTGGTTGAAGAATAGATAGCTAGAGTCTCATAGTTAAATATTGAGTTGTTTAGGAATCAAGAGGGTGTTCTGGATCTAAGAAGATATTTTTAAAATTGTGAGGCAAGTTAGTATGAAAGTTGAGTTAGATATAGAACTTTAAACTCATGGAGATGGTTAGATAGTAGAATGTTAAAATCAGGTGTCAAATACATATGGACTGGACATTGGGAATATATGCTAAGCCACATAACTCTCATAATTGTGGCTTATTTATTTCTGTTGTTTTGTATTGTATTTATAGTTATAAGAGAAAGAACCATTTGTTGGACTGAAAGGGAGAGCTGTTGGGGGGAAAAGAAATACCTTAAATTAAAAAAAAAGGGTAGAGGAAGGGGGTTTGAGGGGGAGGAGGGTGGAAGGGTGGGACTGGAGGGGGGAGTATGGAGGGGATTGTGATTGAGATGTAACTTGAAGAAATAAAAATAAATTATTAAAAAAAGAACAGTTGTACTTTATCTTGTCATATATTCATCATTATGAAAATATAGCTTATCAAATAGCCTTTTGTGTTTTAGATTAGCTATTACTGATTAGGGAGAACAATATAAATTATCACATTCAAACTGCTAAGATAGGGTGATCTTAAATTATAGAAGAACTATCATCTTAAAGTGTTGAGAAATAGAATAATAATATCACACTAATAAGGAATATTCCATCCTTGAATAAGCTTTTATTTTCTATTTTGTCTCATCTGTCACAAAACTGGGGAAAATTTGAAGGAATCCAGAGGGGCAAATATTTTTAAAGGAATTGGAAATTTAATATATTGGAAAACTAACCATAGTCTTTAAAAATGAAGATAGAAAAAGACAACACTGCAATTTGAGCAGTAATAACTATAGTTTTCTCATGTAGAGATAATAGTTATAAATACCATGATTAGTAGTATTTAAAAGTTATTGACTGTCATTTACAGCCATGCCTGCCAACATCACTGAAGCAAAGAGCCAGGAAATGTGGTCTCATTTTCTTTCTGACATTATCATGCTTCATTGTCAAATAGTACGTCTTTTATTGTTAACTCTGTAAGTTAAGAAATTCCATAACTTCTTTAAGAGACCAATATCCCCATGTATTGTCTTCTTTGCTCTCTTTGAAGCCACCAACATGATTGCACCACATGGCATCACTGTAGATGACTGTGCCTATATAGAGTTACTCAAGTTATACCTCAGGCCTTAACTTAGTAAGTTCTGCTCTGTAAGTAAAACTGATAAACATGCATGTATGTCTGTAATGGTATGGGCTGTGTGGGTTTAGATAAGTAGGTCATGCTGTTGCTCAATGCCAGTCATATTGTCCCTTTTAATTTTCCTTATTCCAAGTAAAGGAAAGAAAATAGCCAGTCTTTACTTCACAATCTGTAAAATTTACAAAGAACACTGAGTTCCAATTGGTTTGCTTGCTATACCAACAGCATTGTCGTTTTTCTGTATGGCTTAGGGAATGGGTTCCATGGTAAATGTTAGCAAGTTCCCTTTAAAAATAGTCTCTTTTCTTTTTTATAATCAGTGCAAGGAGCCACCAATGAGAAGCATGCCTTATAAAGTACAGCAAAAGCTTAAATTCTTTATGTCTTTGTAATTTTAAGAAGAATAATTATATGCACAATTCAAAAATGAATAGATTTACCCATTTATATGAGCAGTACACTTCAAATATTTTAATCAATTCAACAATTAACTTTGTGTGTGTGTATGTGTATGCACAAGCAGGTATGCACACACACATGTGGAGGTCAGAGAACATCTTTCAGAGTTGGTTCTGTCCTGGGAATTTGTGGGCCAATCATAGGTTGTCACACCTGAGTGTAAGTGCCTCTATGTGTTAAGCCATCCCATTGACCCAGTTTGCCAAATAGTTTAGTATTAGTAGAAAGACTGTTACGTCTAAGAACTTGAGAAGTAAAAGCCCAGAGGTGAATGAGAGTAGGAGGGAGTGGGGGAGAAATGTGATTGTCTACATGCTCTGAGTCCTAGCACCACATCATCTATATAAAGGGAAGAACCAACATGCACAATGAGTAGACAAGCACTCAAGAGCACCATTGGGTAGATGTTTCTAAGCACTTTCTTAATAATTTTTGAGAGAAAGTGAGAAGGAAGATCATTTGGAAAGGCTGGGGATATTTATTTATCTCATATTTGAAAATGTATTCTATTTCTACATAAAAATTATGATCAAATTTCCAATCTTATTTTTAAAAATCCTGTAATTTTTTTCCTTAGGAGCTTATGCTTATTCCATCAAATTTGGTCGTATATCTTGAATGTATCCAAAGGGTATGTCCTGTAAAACTTTATTTAATATGCTACCCTAATGTCAGCACCCCAGCCCAAGTCTATATCACGTCACCCATGCTTTCAGGAATCATTTCTTTCTCTTCTTCTACCTTTACCTTGTCTGTCCAGCAAGATAAGCATCCTCACATTTTACTTTCACCGTGCCTCTCCCCTTTTCTGAAAATGGAGCCTCATAGTCAACTGAATGATGTCCAAATTGTTTTTTTCTCGGAATTCCAACCTTGCTGTGATCTCTCCTCATCTTGCCATTCAAACGTATCTCCAGGTACTTCCTACTCCTCCATTCCCACTCTAATTAGTAGTTCTCCTATCTACCTCCACACAGGAGTTATACACCTCTGCCTCTGCATGTCTGCCACCAGCTCTTCCTTAACCAGGAAAGACCTTGACTTCCAGCTTTTAATTTCTTTCACTCTATCCTTCAGGGATCACCTTTTGTCCCTTCATGGCATACATATCCTCCCTATTCTACTTCTGCTGTGTGACCCTTTCCAACTCTATCTGTGGGGCTGTCTGTCTGTTTGACATACTTGCTCATCCATTCTGACAGGCAACTTTTTGAAAATTAACAGTACTCCTTAAATTTAGTTTATTTTATGATTTGCATGTCAGACTTTGTTTGGAAGTGTTTCCATATCTAATTGGCTATAAAATAATGAAACAGTTTATTATTTGTGGTAACTTAAGAGCTGAAAAGACAGTGTTTTAATTTATTATCTGTTATTTCTGGTAGTTTCTTAATACTTCAAAATTGAGTCCATGGTTTAGCATTATTGCAAATTTTACTACTATGGAAATATTCTGTTTTCATTTTTCTTCTTTTGAATATCCTATAATGTTGTATGTATTACTCAGCTTCTTGAGTTAAACTAGTAAATTTTATTTCAGTAAAGTTAAATTGAGTGAACTAGATATACTTGGTTATAAAGCAAGCTTTAAACAAAATCATGTGCATGAGTGTTTTGCTGCATATATGTCTATGGACCACACTGTGTGCAGTTCTCATAGCAAGTGTCAGATCCCCTGGAAATGGAGTTTCTGACAGTAGTTAGCATTCATGTGGTTTCTGAGAATAGAACCCAGGTCTTCTAGAAGAGCACTCAGTGCTGCTTAACTGCTGAGCTATCTCTCCAACCCCAGAACGTGCTTTCATGAATTATTATTATGTTTCTTTTATTCCAAACTTCCCACTGAAGTGTTCTATGCATTCAAAAAAGCACACAAGGCATCCTGCATACAACGTTATTTCAAACCAGAGATCCCTGGGGAACCAGCACTCAGAAACAGTGCATGACTAAGACCTCAGAAACCTACCTTTATTCTTTCTACTGGTCACATAGATTTGTTAGTATATTTTGCTTTTTGTGGTTTGAAAAACATAGATTAATTTGTTATGCACTGCTCTTTCTCTAAATGAAATCATCTGATCTGTGTATTTTAAGTGGCTTTTGTATCCAAATTCTGTTTATGAGGTTTTGTTACAACATTCCATGTTGCTATGAATTGGTCCTTCTCATTGATGCATTGTATTCCATCTTGTGAAGCACCACAGTCTTTTTCTCCAATACTGGTGTATATTTGGGTACCTTCTAGTTTGATTGACAGTAAGTGCTCTGCTCTTGAACACTCCAGGACATGCCACTTGTCAGATGTATACCCTGGCTTCTCTTGGTTATGGATCTATGCATAGGCCCAGAGTCTAATTTTTTCACTCTTAGACTATGCAGCCTCATGTTTCCAAAGTTGTTTTCAATTCATACTCCTACCTATAGTTTGTGAATCCTGGATGTTCTTTATCTACACCAGTGGTTCTCAATCTGTGGGTCATGGCCCCTTTGAGGGCCATGATAGCAGATATTTACATTACAATACATAACAGTAGCAAAATTACAGTCATGAAGTAATAATGAAAAAAATTATGGTTGGGGACACCACAACACGAGGAACTGTATTAAACGGTCAAGCATTAGGAAAGTTGAGAACCATTGGTCTACACCATCCTTGGTGTTCTCTGTCCTGAGCATTAGCCGTTTGGGCTAATGTGATGTGGTCATTACTTTTAATTTAATTACACATGAGTTTTTTTTAATTGTATAGACAAAGATATGACCAGAAAAAATTGTGGTTTTATTCCTTCAGCATGTGGTGACAATTATGGAATGCAAGCCTTTTAGAGGAAACTGCAGATTCACAGGAAAGTGTCGAATCCAATTAGTAATGATCACTGTGAGTGATTTTTTTCTTGACACTGGTGATTAGGCTGTTTCTGGTGACACCTTCCTGTTGACATCTAGCATCTAGCTGGAATCACTGCTGTCTTCGTGAACTCCGCCAGCCATTTCACTTCGTCCCTGGAGCTACCTAACCCTTGAGTTGTAGATTAAGTTACTCTAATGCCTGTCAACTGGCCATTACTTCAGTCTATATTTTCCTGATGGCTGTCTTGGAGTAATATCACTTACTGTTTTTGCACCCTTTGGGTTAGCACTGACATTGTTTATCAGGTCTATGAGGTGGGAAATCAACCTTGTGAGTCTCACTCATGCCCATTGTGAAAACACATAACAAGTGAAGGATTTGAAATCTGTGTGCTAAGTCTCTAATGAGTTAATAGTTCTGATTGATTTCTCACAGGCTCCAAGACATTCTATGTATTTAAAATATTAGATAATTAGCCTCTGATTCTACTTCTCTCCCCTGTGGTAACTGAAAAGAAACATTGTGGTCATTTTTCTTGCCAATATTTTTTTTCTCACTCATGTTTAGGCCAAGCCATTTGTTCTCTTACTGAATCATGAAGCTATATTTTTAATTGCTATAAATCAAAGATGATGATGTCAGTCTGTTTAATTCCAGCAGTTTGTATGGGCTGTATGGTTAATTACAATAAAAATTAATTATGGCTTAGGAATAATAAAGATTTATTTCCTCCTATTGCAATGTACCTTTTATTAAACAGCACCTTAGGAAATGAACCAAGGAAGCAGTGCAACAGGTTTATGGAACCATGAGAATTGCAAACTATTTCCATTGTGGTCTGGGAACTCTTAAATGCTTCACTCAGCAGTCAATGATGAATTGTATATTAGGGGTCTCGTTGTGAATGAGCACATGGAAGACCTTCCTTCCATTGTCATCCAGAAAAAAGAGTACCTGCCTAAGCTTTGCTGTTTTCCTTGGTAGACTGAATATCTGCTAACTCATAACTTATAATATGCAGCATTTAGTTAGTCTTCTAATGCCAATGTTGAGTATATTTTTATGTTCCCATTTCAACATACTTCAGGAAATGAACTTTATCTAGATTCTTTGCATTCCTAAATGTCTCTCAGATGGGAGTACTTAACAAATACATTTATAAAAAACAAAGCTGTAAAATATATGTTCAGTGTAAATCTGTGTGTCAGCTTATATATAAATACACCCGTATATACACACACATATATGCACATATGCATATGGAATGAAAACAAACTAGAGATGTTTCTGCAGATAGTGCACTAATTTTGTTTACTTCTTATTTGATTCTTCACTCTCAATTTTTTACATTTCATATTACTGTTATGTTAAATTTTAATATTTTTAAACTTATTCTTCTCTCAATACAGTTTCTCCTCCCTCCTTTCCTCCAAGTTCCCCCCCCCCCCCCCGACTTCCCCTTCCCGAGGTTTCATTCCTCCTCAGTTTTCCTTCAGCAAAGGTCCAGCCTCCCAGTGATATCAAACAAATATAGCATATCAAGTTGCAATAAGACTAGCACATCCCCTCTTATTAAAGCTGGAGGTGACAGCCCCCCCCCCCTCAATGTTACAAGTCCCACAAGAACACCAAGCTACACAACCATAACATATATGCAGATGACTTGGTCAGACCCATACAGGCTCCCTGATTGCTAGTTCAGTCTCTGTGAGCCCTGCTTAGTTGATTCTGTGTGCCAGTTTCTTGTGGTGTCCCTGACACCTCTGGCTCCTATGCTCCTTCCTCCCTGTCTTCCACAGGATTTCCCAAACTCAAACTAGTGTTTGGCCGTGGGTCTCTGCATCTGCTCCCATCAGTTGCTGGATGAAGCCTCTCTGGTGATTATTATGCTAGGCTCTGGTCTACAAGTATAGCAGAGTATTATTAGGGATCATTTCATTTGGGTACAGAAATAGAAGGGATTTATAAAGTAAATGTGGTATATATACACAATGGAGCTTTATTCATCTGTCAAAAAAAAGTGAAATCATAAAAATTTCAGGTAGTGGATAGAGCTGGAAAATATTATACTGAGTAATTATCATTATTATACACACATATATAACCTATGGAGTTCATTTAGTGTTGTTCATATGCACATGTGTTTAGGGATCACCACTTGGGACTGGGTAACCCATGAGGGCACTCATCCCTGGAAACATGGATTCTCTCTCTCTCAGAAGCCAGTCATTGACTGTAATTCTTCATCTAGGGGCGATTCCTCACAAAATTTCCCTACTCATGTTGGCATTCAACTGTATTGTTAAGTAGGTTTCGTTTAGGCAACTATATTATTGAGATTTTATATAGCAGCATCCCTGTCATGTCAACAGGACATGAAGTCACAACAGGAATCCTGGTTTGCTGGCTCTTACAATCTGTATGTCCACTCCAATTGATTTTTCCTGAGCTTTAGGTGTAGGAATTGAATTGGAGGTGGGTATCCCATTGTCACTTAGTTTTTGAATCTTGAGCAGTTGTGGCTTTGACATCTGTGAAAAGAAGCTTCTTGTTAGGGGGTGAGAGTCATGCTTATCTGTGAATATAAGAATAATTACTTAAAACATAGAAAAATGACAGTTAGTAGGTTCTCCTCTAAGATAAGTGGCCACTCCAGCCATGGGAACTTGACCAGGTTTATAATACTAGGCATAATCCCTTCATATTGAACAGGTATCAAGTGCACTTAGATATTTATTGGTCTCTGGTGTGCTAAAGATGCCTCAATTGCACCATTTGAGATATTTTTCCAGGCCAGACATTATTGTGGTTCCCTAGGCTCTACAGCTGGTAGGAATAGTGATGGGTTTTCTACCTTGAAAGTTCACAAAACACTTTCCACTATGGAAATCAATGTTGACAATTCTCAAAAAAGTTAATGCAGATCCAACTGTACCACTCCTTGTCATATACCCAAAGGATTTGATATCCTACTATTTTGATACACTTGATATGCTACTTTATTAATAATAGTAAGAAAATGGAAACAACCTAAATTTCCTTCAACTGATGAATTTATGATGTAAATGTGGTACATATACACAATGGAGCTTTATTCAAATCTGTGAAATCATAAAAATTTCAGGTAGTAGATGGAGCTGGAAAATATTATACTGAGTAATGTAACCTAGACCCAAAAAGGTAAGTGCCACATGGTCTTCCTTGTTTGTTGGTTTTGGCTGTGAATGTAGTTGTGTAGCCTCTAGCAACTGCAAAAGCCATGAGAGAGAAAAAGAACCACAAGAGGATGGAGGGGAATGGAGCTCTAAGGTGGGGGGTGGGTAGTATGACACAGGGCTGTCGGGTGGAAATGAGAAGATGGGGGTAGCCCTAGCATCCCCCTCATTTTTCCAAGGATCATTGTAAGGTCCTGTACTTTTAAGACTGAGGTAGAATTTTCCAAAAGTAAAACATTTGGAGTGTTGCTAATTAATGTCCCCGTCTCTATCACATGTCTCTTGCACCCATCAGCACTGAGACAACTGTGGCTAATTTTTTGGATTAGATTTTCTAGCTATATTACAAATGACAAGTTCAAATATATATGGCTTTTAACATTTCACTGTGTGTCAGATATGAATTTTAGAAGTGTCAACATTAAAGACTGAATTAATTTTCATTTCTAATAGAACAAATAAGGGTTTTTTTCTTTGTCACATAGACTCTCAAAGAGTATGCATCAAAAAAAAATACAGAGAAAATATTTTTTTGCCAGACATTTGTGAGATAATATCAAAATGTGTATCACTTTATGGGTGCTATAAAATTTGCAATGGTTTGTAAGCTCTTAAAAATTTGATTTATATGTGAACTATTTTCTCACAAAAGATAACTATTTTTGCATCTGCTTTTATATTTGGGTTCTACGCAAACCAGGCCTGTCCCTGAATTAGAAGCATTTGGTGAGACATTTGTATTCTGTTATCTACCTTGCTTTTCAATAAGGTATCTCTGACTGCCTACTGCTCACAAGTATCCCTTACAAAGAGCAAATCCGAAAGAATGTATGCCTTACTTACTTGTCTCATGGCTGTGACAAAATAATCAATAAAACCAACTTAAGGAAGGAAGGAAGGGTTTATTTGGGGTCGCAACTTGAGGGTACAGTCTGTCTGTCACGGCAGGGAGGCCATAGTGTTATTTTGAGGCAGTTGGTCACGTTATGTCTGCAGTCAGGAAGCACCAGATGACTATGGATGTTGGTGTTCAACTCACTTTTTTCTTTTTATTCAGCTCAAGATTCTAGTTTGTTAGATGGTGCTGTCCATATTTAGAGTAGGTCTTGGTTCCTTAGTTAAATCTATCTGGAATCACCTTCATAGACATACTTGGAGGTGTTTTCTACATCCATTCAAGCTGACCATGAAGATTAACCACCAAGATATATTATCCTAGCTTCAGGTAACATATGCTAACAGATATTCTGTAATTGGCAACAGATTTGTGAATAGTAGGAAATATTCTTTGTCACCTGTGAATATTTCATGTGGAAAACAATGTTTGGTTTAAAACGGCTACATCTTATACACACATGGTGATAATTATTTTTAAAACAAACAGAAAGAATGTTGTCTAAAGTCTCATAGGCAATTATTTGAATGCTTTATTTGTATTTTATCTCTTCTCTTCTTGGCCCTCTGAAAAATGTTCTCCTGCCTCTGTTTCATATTGTTTTAAGCCTTTGTTTGCTCATACACATAAAGCAGATTTTTGTGTGTTCATCAGCCTGATTTCTAACTTGATCAATTGCTTTTTTTTTCTTCCAAGCTGTCCCTTCATATTTTGACCTTTCCAAGCTATGCACTCTTACTTAGACCTTTCTCTCTGTCCATTACAACTTCTAAGGTTCACATTGTTGCTTTTCAAGGCCCTCTCTGAGATGACGATTCAGTTGTGGGAAGCAATAAGGTTTCTGTAATTTGCTAAAGATGTTTGGCAGCCGCTGACTACTCACCTATATTATTGCTAATGTTACCAATAAAATTTAGATTTTTACATGAACTGAAGGACTCTTTCTAAGATCAGAGAGAATCTGGAAAGAGTTAGTGAGATTGTTGTGCATGGTGCCAGATTTTAAAAGCTGTGAGACGCTGCATTTTTCATTCTCTGTTGAGTCTCTTGATGGTGGTATCTGCAGTGATGGCCCCGTTCCTAGATGGCCTGAAATACAGTGTTCTATATCAATGCCTCATGGAGCCAGTGAAAGGGCTGGACCTTTAAAGTCCTTCAGTTTTCACATTGTGAATGTTCTCAGTGCCCTTGTGAATGTTCTCGATGCTGTATTGAGTGGCATTTGAACTTAGACTTCCTAAAGGCCCTTGGCTATGAGGAAGTTATTCATTCTTAGAAATGAATATTTAGAAACTTTATTTAGGCCTATTCAGAAACTTCAAGATTAGAGGGTCATTTATTTATTTTTAGAATGCAAGGTTAGATTTTACTTTTTACCTATATGTGACACTGACAGGCAAGGGTGTTGCTTTTGTAATTTGAGTGTTTAAGTTGTAAATAAGAGTGAGTCACCCTCATATGACTGCTGAAATGGGGCAAGGGACTGATATGTAGGGACACTCCACTCCAGAGGAGTGTGATGGAAGGGATAGGGGGTGGAAGGAGGGAGGGAGGGTGGGACTGGGAGAGGTGGAAAGAGGACACTGTGATGGAGATGTAGCCTGAAGTAATAAATAAATATTAAAAAAGAAAGAGTGAGTCACCATTCACAGTAGAAATCAATAGGCAAAAATTATGGAGTGATTTTATTTTAATTTTTATTATATTTTTATTATGTATTATTTAAACCAATTTTAATTTTAAATATAATTAGATACATAGAGATTATGGGATTTTAGCAACTCCTCTTTAAAAGCAACACACATCAGAACAAAGCTATAAGAAAGTATATTCTTTTAAGTGTAAAGAATCTGCAAAACAATGAAATTCTCATGTGACTTATGTATGTAAAATAATCCAAAGAATATATCAGTCAAAGGGTATGCACTTCAACTTGGAAACGGTTAAGTCATTAAGGTGAATGTTTTGCGGTGCCAATCAAGCTCTGTCTAATGTGTGGGAGCCTCAATGAACAGAGGGTCTCTTTAGACTTGTATGGTCTTAATTAGGGATGAAAGAATTATAGTCTATTGACTAATAAGATTTCCATCTCATTAATAAGAGCACTTCCGTTGTGAATTTGATTTAGACAATCAAATTCTATTAAATGTTTTTTTAAACAAAATTTATTTATTTCTTCAAGTTACATCTCAATCATAGTCAACTCTCTCCTCACACTTACTGGTCTCAACCTACTACCCTCTTCCCCATCACCCTCCTATCAGCTTTTTAAAAAATTTAAGGTGTATCTATTAAATGTTTAATGCATCTAAATAAATTCCTCTATCTTGTTTCTAAACTAAGTAAACACATAAGAGCAAAAGGAATTAACCTGTTAAATAGAGAAAATTGTAGAATTGCATAATCGAAATTATGCTAACAATTTTGTTGTCATCTTTAAATTTTTTAGATTGATCCTCTTATAGCTCAAAATCTAATCATTTGTTTTCTTTCCTCCTTTCCTTTCTCCTTCTTTCTTTCATTTGTTTCTTTTCCTGATAGAATCTAAGATTTCTTTTAAAGATAGAAATGAAGCAGAATGGATACTCAGAGAGCTACACCCATGCTGTAATGTTACAGTGGTCATATGTACACAGAGAGCTAAATTCATGCTATAATGTTACAGTGGTCATATGTACACAGAGAACTACACTCATGCTATAATGTTCCAGTGGTCATATGTACACAGAGAGCTACACCCATGCTATAATGTTACAGTGGCCATATGTACACAGAGAGCTACATTCATGTTATATTGTACAGTTTAGCCCCTATGCTGTTTTGAAATCATATTAGAAATGTATTACTAAAAGGTAAGTTCCAAAACTTACAGGGCATAAAAACTGAGTTACAATTTACCACATTCTTAGAATGGAGCTTAATATGTAAGTGCTATTTAAGGAGTAGCAATCAAAACAATAAGCCACATATGATCTAGATTCTAGTGTTCAGTGAGGAGTAAGTGCCCTGATTCAATAACCTGATCCCTCAGGTAACATGATTAGTCTTTTGAGGTCACAGCATTTATAACTTCTAAAGAATGAGTTTTCCTTCCAAATAGATCTAATGTGTTGAATTTCCTTTTTAAAGTCAAGAACCACATTTTGAACTCTAGTAAATATTATTGGGAATGAAATCTGCATTTTGAGGTATTTGAGGGAAGATGTTGCTAATGTTTGCTGGTTAAATGCTGTAAAGGACCATTCAGATTTCTACATATTAAGCATGGGTCAGATAATCTTTTGCTTGCTTGTTTGTTTGTCTGTTTCTTTTTCCACACAGGGGTTTCTCTGTGTATCCCTGACTGTCCTGGACTCACTTTGTAGACCACGCTAGTCTTGAACTCACTTTATCTGCCTGCCTCTGCCTTCAGAGTGCTGGGATTAAAGGCATGTGCCACCACACCTGGGAAACCAGATAATCATTTATTGCAGTTTCTGTGTCAGTTACTTTTGCATACTGGTGATCAAATTGCCTAAAAGAACAAGTGAAAAGAAAAAGATTTTAATTTACTCATAGTTTCAGAAGACTGAGTCTTTGATTTCTTGGTCTCAAGCTTGGGCTGAACATCAAGTGATGGAGAACTTATTCCTGTTTAGAGGATAGGAAGGAGATAGAAAGGCGAGGGAAAAATGGAGAGAGAGGGGTGGGAGAAAAGTAGGGGGTAAGGATAGAGAGAGGGGGTAGAGAGGCAGGAAGGAGAGAAAGGGATAGGGGACAATAGTGGGCAAGGACAGAGAGAGGGGTATGGGGGAAGGAAGAAGAGAGGGGTGGAGAAAGAAGGAAAGGGGAAAAGGTGAAGAGAGAGGTGGGGAAGGAAGGAGAGGGGGAAGGATGGAGAGAGAAAGATGGGAAAAGGAAGGAGAAGGAAAGAATGGAGTGAGAGGGAAGGGAAAGGAAAGAGAGGAGGGAGATGGAGAAAAGAGAGGGAAAGACATAAAGAGAGTATGTAGGAAGGAAGGGACAGAGACTTGGGGAGTGCTTTGAAAGCATCTCCCCAGTGGCCAACTTTTTCTAGATAGGCTCTATTTCCAAAGGTTCCTCTATAGCCTGACCACTGAGGACCAGTCACTTAATAGAAGAGCCTTGGAGGACTGTTGATACGTAGACCATGAGTTTCCTTTCGGTGAAAGTGATGAGCAGACAGAGCAGGCCAGGGCTCATGAATATCTGCTTTCCTTGGTTATTATACATTCCCATTTATTTTAGTAGTTTACATCTCTTTAAGTCATACTCTTCTCTCTCCCTGGATTCATTGACTATAAACAATCAGTTAATAGGGGCTTGCACTATTTATTCAATGAGAAATTCCTTTGTGCTTACCTGTTTTACATAAGGTATGTAGATACTCTAAAATAAAAAGCTAAGTTTGGTTATGTAAAACGTGGTTCTAGAGAAGAGATATACATCTGTAAGTTATTCTTAAATGCCCCTTCCTATCTCCCTGGCCAAACTGTAAGCTGTCTTCCTGTGTACCATGTCTAGATATATGTACAATTCTGCATATAATATCAGCAAATTTATGTGTGGGCTTCAGGTTAACAGGTCAAAATTGTCATGGCAAGGCCTTTCATGTGTTTTGGTGCCTCTCTCTCTGTCTGTCTCTGTCTCTCTCTCTCTCTCTCTCTCTCTCTGTGTGTGTAGATGAACAAAGAAGGTGAAAAGAGAGAGAGAAACAGCCTGGGAAAAGACTTTGTAACTTAAATAATCCTCAAGCAGTCTCTTTAATTAAGTGTTCTTTTATTACTCATAGAGAGACTGAATTTTTTTTTATGGAGAGCTTGGATTTCTTTCTGCTTTTAGGATATCCAGTAATGACATTCTAATTGCTATATTTACATTGTATGAATGTATACATGCACACACCTATCTGTATGTATATGAGTGCATCTAATTATGTATTTAAAATCATTTTTCTTTAAAACAAAACAGTAAGAGTGAAAATGAGGTTGCTGAACTCTGAACTTTTCCTATCCTAAATGAAATGATTTAATGGCAAAAATATATGATAAAACCAATCTTCTGTATTTTGTTATTCTAAATAAACTATTTTCTGGCAAGCTAAGTTTCTTTTATCATCTCTAACTTGCTAAAACTGTGACATAAGAATTTTATGAAGATAAATTAGTGAAATATATTATGATAGTTTAGAAGAAGTGGTGGGGATGACTTCATTCTTCAAACATGTCTAAAGTGCACTTCTGTTTTGTCAGCTGCTGCACATTAATATGGTTTCATCATGCACGAAGTATGGCAATTTTACATAAGATTTAGGTGCTCACTGAGTTGAAGTCATCTCCTGAGTCCCCAATGAGCCCATGTTTCTTTAAAAGAAAAAGAACTTTATTGAGATATAACTCAACCATTGTGAAACTCACCCAAGTGAAGTACCAAGTGTAGTCCATACATACTCTGAGTTCTTGTATGATCAGAGTTTGCAACCATCACTATAGTTTCTGTCTCCTCTGCATTTCTGTTGCTGCAATAAAACTCTCTGACAAAAAGCAAATTTGGGAAGAAAGTCAATGTGTCAGGAACTTAAAACAGTCATGTTACATCCACAGTCACCAGCAGAGAGAATTGTTGGCATGCATGCTCTCCACTCTTATAAATCCTTAACCCAAGCTAGTGGTGCCCATAGTTGGCTGAGTCTTCACATTAATTAATGTAATCAAGACAATTAGTCATCCCAAGATGTGCCCAGAGGCCAACCTGATCTATACAATCTATTGTCTCAAGTTGACAATTAAACCTAAACAACAGACCTTTTGAACTAACAGTCACCTCTAACATGTGTAAACTGGATAAAATTTTAGTTTTACCATGAAACTTTTTTACATGATTCTTTTCTTACCCCTATCTCTCTCAGTCTTTCTCTCTCTCTCTCTCTCTCTCTCTCTCTCTCTCTGTGTGTGTGTGTGTGTGTGTGTGTGTGTGTGTGTGTGTGTGTGCATGTACAAACACAAAAGTGATGTTCTCTTTTCACCGGTGGATTCCAGGAATCCAACTAAGTAATCACCCTTAGCAATAGGTGCCTCTGTGTGCTGAGTCATTTCTTCAGTCCACAAATTGTTTATTTTGCCTAATACCATTTACACTGAATCACCAACCATACTTGTTCATGGCACTCACTGTCTGTAAAGCTCATTGTAAAGTTTTCCAATTTGAATAGAAACTCAATACACGAAGAGTAATACAACTGGGTATTATCTGTAAAAGATTCTCTTAAAAGACTTTAGGACGTAACATTTCTGTTTGATGGACTTGACGGAAGTCTTAAACAGTGACATTGGAAACTTAGCACTCTCAGGGAACACATCCTTGGAAATAGGCACAAACTAACCAAACTCTTAGTGGTGTTGAACATTAACTCCTTCATCTACAGTGATGTTCTTCGCATGCATCTGGACATGCCTGGGGACATCAGCAGTTGCCTTAGCTGTTGATGGTCATATGTGCTTGCAGGAGAGACCATAACCTGAAAGTTATGCATTGATTTTCAGTTTCCACTAGCTGCTTTTTTTTTTCTTCTCTTCTGTGATGCTCTCTTGAGAACTGCTGTTTTTAAACAGAATAGTGAAGGCAGGAACATTGAGACCAAAAGGCATGTGTTGCTTTGCTGCTAATTTTGTGACTTACAAACTTTAGAATCAGTAAATCATTCTTATTCGTCTATAAGATAGAGATAATTGTGGATAATTGTGCATGGAAGTTATGTCTAGGGGCTTTTTATGAAAATCAGTGTAAAGCTCTTGGGGGAATGTAGCAAGCACTGTAGATATCGCTGCCTATAAATAGTGTTTTTTTTTCCAGAAATTATTCACAATTCTCCAAGAAATTGCCTAGATCAGATTGGCCTGTGAACAGGTCTATTGAGGATTATGCTCATCATTAACTGATGCAGGAGGGTCCAGCCCACTGTGGGCAGCACTAGCCCTAGACAAATGGTCCTCGGCTGGATAAGAAAGCAAACTGACCATTAGACTGATGTGAACAGACCAGCAAGCAGCACTCCTTCATGGTTTGTGCATTTGAGTTCCTATTCTAATGTCGTTCCATGATGGAATGAGGCCTGGAAAGTCTAATAGATACCTCCCTCCGGCATGTTGCCTTTTGTCAATGTCTTATCCCAGTATTAAACATCAAACTAGAGTATGTTCTGACAAAGCTACTCAGGTCTGCTCATTAATATGTGTGCAAAAATTCACTTTCATTCCGGCTTCATATTTCATCACACATAACAACACAGGCCATTTCAAACATCAGTACCTTGTTCCAGATTAAACAAATCTGTGCGTTTAGGCGTTGTATAGACTATAAAATCTTTGAGCTACAAGAGCATCTTAATGAACACAAGGAGTTTAAATAAAAATGTAACTCATTGAGCCAGAATGAGTCTGGGTAGATTAAAACAATACAAAAACTCACTTCAGATATGATTCCTCTCATCTATCAAATTAAGGAGCTGGATTTGTTGGTCTGTCTCCAAGGTCCATTGAACATATAAATTGCTAGGAATAGCTAGAGAACAACTTTTACATTCAAACCTTTAAAGGGCTGTCAGTGGTTCCCTAGTGGCTTGAAAAGTATTGTGTTGATAACAATGCACAATCCAAAGGCTCTCACTTTATTCTGGTTTTATTTTTTTTGTCATTATAATAGATCATTCACAATCTCATGAGAATGTTCCCTATAGTCAGACAATTAGTGATGTTTTCCCCTTATATCTGGCAACCTGAGAAGCCAGAAACCTCAGGGCGCATTCTGTAGCTTGCGTTGATATGTTTTTGTTCACATGTTGATGTTATCTGTATTTCCTCACAAAGTGAACTGCATCTGTTCTCAATTAGACTGCTCTTAGGAGTGGATAACGGAGTGATCTGAGGCTCCTGGTCGGGTCTGCACTATGTCTTTCTCAAGAAGTATGGTTGTGATACAGGATAATCTCTTTGTGAAAATCCCATAAATGTTGTGTTGATGAATTGGAAATGATATTAAATGTGTCTAACACCCATTTATGTTCTACAACATCAGAACACACTTGCCCTAGGAAAACGCATGTGCTTTTGGAAGGCCATCATTTTCCTAAGAATGCCTAGGACTTGGATCAGTTTCCAGTAATGTATAATCTTGTCACATTGTATTTGAAGGATAGATATATTTGTGGAAGCACACAGAGATAGACTGTTAACTTACTGGTGGATATGCAAAGAAATGATTTCACAATATTTCTAGTTAATGGAATCATTTCATTATTAATCTGGAGATGCCGTGCACTTCTTTTTGTTTTGTACTTCCTTAAAAAATATTTCTTCGAATTGGGGCATAAAATAAAGATTTTCCTTCTGACACTGTCTCATATTCACCATCCTAACACTATCTCCTGTCATATTTTCCTCCCACTGGTCTCTCCTCAATGGCTCTGCTTCTGCTCAAATGTCTTATGTGAATACATCTTAACTCTGATTTTGCATATGAGAGTAAACATGTGACACTTGTCTGTCATTCCCCCTAGTATTTTCTCTTGCTTCACTCTCCCATTAGTGCCTTTCCTCCCAACCAAAAAGTCCCCTTTTTACTTTCTTGTCTTATGGACCTTTTCTTTTAAACCGTAGAGTCTATGCTTCAATGAGGAAAAAAGTAATATTTGTCTTTAGGAATTTGGCTTGTTTTACTTGACATAAAGACCTTCAGTTCCATTCATTTCCCTGTAAATATCATAACTTCACTTTTTTTTTTTCAGCTGGGGAAGATTCCAATGTGTGTAAGCACCACGTTGTCTTTATCCACTCATCTGCTGATAGGTGTATAGGCTTGTTATACAGCATAATAATGGTGAACGGTGCTGTAACGAGCATAGAAGTCCAGGAATCACTGTGATATGCTTATTTAGATTATTTTAGATATATGCCTAGAGCAGATCATATGATAGCTAGATCATATGGTGGTTTTATTTTTTTAGGTTTTTTTTTTAAGAATTTTTGTACTGATGTTCATAGAGGCTGCTCTAACAAATTTTTTTCCTTCCTTTTCTCTTCCCAGACTGTAAATAGATTTTTTTTTATTATTGCTTAAATTTATTGATTGGTTTCTCAAACACTAAGTCAGTCCTTTGTGTTTTCTGGAGCAAAGCAAACCTTTATGGCCTTTTTCATAAAAATGCCAACAATGATTATTACCTCATATGTTCTAGAGATGTTAAATATTAGTTACAATTGGCCTGGTTTCTGTTGTCATGTGGGGAAATTTGATGAGAAGAACCAATCATACTTTCATATTCAATCATGAAAGATTATTAAAAACTCATCAGAGAACAGCATCTGCTTCTATGCAAAGTTATGAAGGTATATTGGTAATATTATATGGACAATCAAGGGGCTTTATAAGGTTAAATTTGAAGAAAATATATGATTTGATTTATGGAACAGTTGTTGTTTTGAATTTATTTATGATAGCATGACAGTCTTCTTTGAAAGGTACCAGTTTCACTCTTGTACTTTAAGAATGCTAGCAATTTTCAAGAAGAGATTTGTGAAGGAATCCAAAGGTCTCAGCCTGGCTTATGAACATATATTTATGAGATGTTTCCACCATCATTGTGCTTTTACATTTTTATTAGGTGCACAAATTAATAGTTTCTGTGGTTATCTATCTATCTATGTATCTATCGTGTGTGTCTCTCTATATATATGTATATTTGTACTTTGTTCATATTACCTCCCTCATTGTCCATTGTCTTCCTGTTTCTCTCATTTTCTTGCCTGCTGGTGTCTTTCTATGCCCCTTTTAGACTCCTTTATGCTTTTTCTGACATATATGCATGAATGTGTGCACATTTCAATCTGGAATATACATATGAGAAAAACCCACAATATTTGTCTTTCCTTCCTTCTTTTCCCCTTTTTCTCCCTTTCCTCTATCTTTAGACCCATCTACTACTTGTTTAGTTCTCTTATTTTGATTATATATGAAAAAATATATAATTTATACATATATATGTATACTTTATACTTTTATATATACTTTTATTTTATACTTTTTATATAAATTATATATACATATATACTTTAAGTATATTAGTATGTTACTATATATATGTATGTATGTATGTGTACATGTGTGTTTTACAAACACATACACACATATGTGCACACATAAAATCTAGTTAGCACATATGGAAGCATGTGATATTTGTCTTTGAGTTTGGCTGACTTTGCTTTACACAGTGATCTTCCAGTTCCATCCATTTTCTTGCAAATGGTGCAATTTTACTTGTTTCTACCCCTGAATTTATTAGGCATGTGTACCACATTTTCTCTCTCCATTCATCTTTGCCACAGTGAACAATGCTGCAATAAACATGGATGTGCAGCATCTTGGTGCTGCCTTGGATGATTCAGCTTACCATTCATCTGAACACTTCCCTAGATGCAGTCACTTCTCTTTCCAGCCTATCTCTACTATTCTTGTACATTTGTTCATGTCCTCCTTGTGATGTATTATGAATTTGATTTTTCCTTTATTTACAGAAACCACTTGTCTTTCACAGACTGTTTTATTTGCCTATAATATTCTTATTGAAACATATAATCAGAGGAAGAAAAGAACATTTACTTGGGAAAGAACAAGCTAAAATCATTTTACCATTAGCTATGTGGGAGTAGGGTGATGGGGCTTCCATATATCAATGCCTGTTCATATTTCCTCCTGCTTTCTCTTAAGAAGAGCAGAAGCATGTGCTGGTGGCCTGTCTACAGTCATGTCATTTTGCAGGTAGAAGCAGAATGCCCAGGAGTTATGGCAAGCCTTAAGTCTACAGTGCATTCAATGTCAACTGGGATACCTGAGACATTATCTCAGCAAACAAACAAAGACATAATTTTTGTCGTTATTATGAGTAATCTCTTTACCATTAATACACAGGCCACCTTTAGTATTTGTATCATATGCCAGCTGGTTTTAGAGACACACAGAAATATATGTAATTTCTAGTCCAGGATCAATGGCAGGAGTGTGTGGGAAAAATAAATGATATATAATAAAAGCAAAAAGTTCAGTAGATTCCAGTGCAGAGAAGAAAAGCTGTTAGTAAATATTGAATAAGAATATGTCTATTGATAAAAAGTACCTGGAAGAGAAACTTAGGCAACACACATTTAATTATGAAGTCAACATAACTGTCTTGCATTGCTAATTATACTAATATGTGTAGAAAAAAATAAATTAATTACATTGGGTGTCATTTGTAGAAATAATTAGTTAAATTGTTTACCACTATTTATATTATTGTTAATTGATTTGCTGCTGTTAATCTCTAAGCAGTCATTATAAATAATATAGATATTGATAAACAACTTAACTAATTATTTCTACAAATGACACACAACGTAATTAATTAGTTTTTTTTTTTTTTTTACAAATATGTCTTAACCTTTTCCATACTCTTTAGGAGAAAAACAACAAAGAAAATAAAAAGGATGTTGTTATAGGAATTTTAAACAGTATCTGTTGTTTTATTACTTAGTTTGTGACTGCTTGCACTGAAATATAATAAATGTTTTTTTTAATTTTTAATATTTTAACCTTGCTTAGGCATCAGTTCTGTTGGGTCTAGTACCTCATTGCAAGGTGATGCTAAGAAGGAAAGGGGTATTTCAGGTATGAATGTGACATAGATAAATATGACCACAACTTAGAGCGAACTGAATTAAGACACGTTAGTCAGTACTTAGCTAAACACGCACCATTTGTTTAACTGGGGAGTTGTGTTTGTTGTAAAAATTATATAAAGTGGATGTTGCCACATCACACCTTTTTAGAATTCAATCTTGCAACATATGCTTAAGGAGTATTGTTCTGTGCACTCAAGTTGATTTGAAGCTGCAATACTTGTCTGATCTTTTAAAATTTTTGTTTGCCATCTCCAAAATTTAGGGTATTTATTCATTTTTTTCACAAAGGGCTACCTTTATGGCATTGAAACTATTTTTTTTCCAAAAATAGAATAGTACAGCCTACCAAGACTACTGTAATATCATTTACAATATTAAACCTGCCCATATTCCATTTGGCTATCTGTCAAAGTGGTATAGTTTTAACATCTTGCCTAGAGTGAATAAAATCCAGAATGCTCTTTAATGACAGATTCTCTCTATTTATCTTCTGAATAATCTATATGATTATTCATTTCTATTAGCTGTTGGGTGAAACCTCTCAGAAGACAGTTATGCTAGGCTCCTGTCTGCAAGCATAGCAGAGGATCATTAGTAGGTCAGGCATTGGGTCTCTCATAGGGTGGGTCTCAAGTTTAGCCAGTCATTGGTTGGCCTTTCCCTCAATCTCTGCTCCACCTTTATTCCTGCATATCTTGTAAGCAGGACAAATTTTGGGTCAAATGTTTTGTGGGTGGGTTGGTGTCCCCCCTCCCTCCACTGGAAGTCCTGCCTGGCTACAGGAGGTGGCCACTTTCAGCTCCATATTCCCTGTTGCTAAGAGTTTCATGTAGGGCCACCCCCATAGACTCTTGGGAACCTCCTTGTCCTTGTCTCACAGATGCTTCCCTCACACCGACTTCCATTCTCTCTCAGCCTCCACCACCACTTCTACACCTGATCCCCACCTCTGTTCCCCTCTCCATCTCCTCTCCCACCCAGATCCCTCCCTCCATCTACTTCAGATGTCTACTTTTTTTCCCATTCTGAGTGAGACTCGAGCATCCCTCCCTTGGGCCCTCCTTGCTATTTAGCTTCTTTGGCTCTGTGGATTAGGTTATCCTGTACTTTATGGCTAATATCGACTTATAAGTGAGTACGTACCATGTATGTTTTTCTGTATCTGGTTTACCCCACCGAGGATGATCTTTTCTGGTTCCATCCATTTGCCTGCAAATTTCAGGATATTCTTTTTAAAAAATAGCTGAGTAGTATTCCAGTGTATAAATGGACCACAGTTTCTTTATCCATTTTTTTGTTTGAGGGACATCTAGGTTATTTCCAGAATTCATTAAGTAGCTGATGGAAACAGGTGCAGAGACCCACGCCCAAACAATAGGTAGAGCTTCGGGAGTCTTGTGGATGAGTGTGGGGGTGATTGAGGGAACTGGAGAGGGATCAGGGACACCACAAGAAGACCTACAGAATCAATGGGCCCATGGAGTCTCACAGAGACTGAACCACCATCCAAAGAGCATGGGGTGGACCCGACATAAATGTAGCAGATCTGCAGCTTGTCCTTCATATGGTTCCCCTAACAACTGGAGTTTGGGCTGTCTCCAATGCAGTTGACTGCCTTTACATTCCTTTCCCCTAGCTGGGCAGCCTTGTCTGGCCTCAGTGGGAGAGGAAGTGTTTAGTCCTGCTGTGACTTGATATGCCAGTGTGAGTTGGTACCCATGCGGGGAGGGGGGGGTCCCCTTCTTTTAAGAGAAGGAGGAAGAAGAATCAGGGAGGGGTGTATGAGGGTGGGCCTGGGAGGAGAGGAGGGAGGGGGTTTTAATCAGGCTGTAAAATGGATAAATAAATAAATTGATGAAAAGAAAAGATAGTTAAGAAAAACAAACTCCTAATCATGCATGCATGTCACCTTGTTAGCTACTAAGACAGTCTATCACAGATATTCTCTAAGCTACTCAGTAATCAAGTTGTTAAGAGACAAGCAATATTTGCTTATCTAAATACAAGAGATAGATAGGGCATCTTCAAAAACCCCAAGAGATCTGCAGAATATGGCATTCAAAGATGTGGTCTTAAATTAAGATTTTTTTTTTGATATCGTGACATATCAGCTCCTGACAGCACCCCCTATTCTACTCCAAGTAGAAGAAAAGCATCGAAGAATCTCCAGTGTGAGATGGTTGAATTAGTGGCAAGCCTATCTCTTGGCATGTAAAAACTCCTTGCTTCAACTGCAGACAGACTGCTGTCCAAAAAGGACAAAACTTGGTAGCAGGGAAGTCGACAGCCTAGCTCTGCCAAGACAGGGTAGGTTAGTCCTTCACAATCCCTGCTCTACAATAAATGTCTGTCAGAGAAACAGGACCAAAAGGCTGAAGACTGATGCTGGAATGTAT
Source organism: Lophiomys imhausi (assembly GCA_907164525.1). Classification (NCBI taxonomy): domain Eukaryota; kingdom Metazoa; phylum Chordata; class Mammalia; order Rodentia; family Muridae; genus Lophiomys; species Lophiomys imhausi. Next base: position 2,424,905 of record CAJQZJ010032614.1, on the reverse strand, counting down.
GGAGAGAAAATGGGAACTGTCCAGGTAGTCACTGGTTTGTCATTTCTTAGTATTGGAAGCTGCAGGCCCTGCACTTCCTATACAATCAGATATATTTATCCTTCTCAGCTCTCTGAGGTGGTTGAAGAATAGACAGCTTGAGTCTCATAGCTAAATTTTGAGTTGTGTAGGAATCAAGAGGGCGTTCTAGATCTAAGAAGATGGTTATAATAGTGATGCAAGTTAGTATGAAAGCTAAGTCAGTTATAGAACTTTAAACTCATGGAGATGGTTAGAAGGTAGAAGGTTAAAGTCAGGGGCCAAATATGTATGAACTGGACATTGGGAAGGTATACTGGGCCATTTAACTCTCATAAATGTGGCATATTTAATTCTGCTGTTTTGTATAGAATTTACTGTTATAAGAGAAAGAACCATTTGTTGGAATGAAAATAGAAGCTGTTGGGGGGGGGAAGAAGGTGGAAGGGTGGGACAGGAAGGGGGAATAGGGAAGGGTTTGCAACTGAGATGTAACTTGAAAAAAAAATAAAGTATTTATAAAAAAAAAAAAAAGAAAAGATTATTTGTAAAGCCTCTTTGGCTTTCATTTCATGTTTAGTCCCGAAATTTAATTATTGATACTAATCCGAGATGGAAAACTTGGAATTCAAAAGCAGGTGAAACTAACATTTTGCTGTGAGCCAACAGCATACAGAGGTGGGCAAGCTGGTCTTTGTTAAGGATGAGCTAAGCCTCTCACCAGCACAAGAAGAGCTCAAGACTTCACTGAGCGAGGTTCTCAGTGGAAATGGGTAACCTACAAAAGTCTCAGTCTCCATTCACACTTTTCTTTTCCTCTCACAGGTGCTGAGGTGGGTGGAGGAAGCAGTGCAGGCCTCCAAGGTGCACCTCCTATCCACGGATCATTTGGAACAGGCTGTAAATACTTGGAAAATTCCTTTCGATCCCAGCCTCAAAGAAGTTACTGTGTCCCTGAGTGGCCCTTCTCCTGTGATAGAAATTCGTAACCCTTTTGGTGAGATGAATCAAACACTGATTATTAAATATGAAGAACAGGAAGGACACTTTTTGGATATTTTGCCAATTAATTCCAGCTTTATAAATAAGTTCAAAGTATTCCTAAATGACTATAGATGTTTGAAAGGAGGATGTTATTATTAGTCTTGAGTGTTTTAACATGAGAATGAACAAGTTAAAAATTCTCATATTTAAACAAATTACATTCATGAAACTTATTGTAATTAATTATGTGGAAATTAATTATCCACATGAAAAATATTTAAACATTATAGTATTTTTATATAACACTATATATAATACTGTCATAAATATCATTATTTCAGTACTGGAGATTGAACCTAAGGTCTGATACATGCCTGTCTAGTGCTTTACCTCTGAACTATGTCTTCAGGGCAATATTTTAATTTGTATCCATTTTATAGTAATTTGTTCTATAAATTTAACATCTTACATTAATATTTTGAATGAATCACTGAAACAACTATTTCTAAAAATAACTTTCTAACTTTTCACTGCCATTTTCTAGAAAGGTTTAATTTTAAAGAACATAGTTTCTAAAAGTCAAATTTAATGGGAGAGGGGGATGGCTCGGTGGGTAATGCGCTTACCATGAAAACCTGAGGGATCGAGTTTGAATACTTAGGACTTACATAAGAAGCCAAGTACAGGAGCGCATGTCTGCAAACATAGGAAGCAAGCTGGGGGTCAGACAGGAGGATACCTGGAAGCCATGTAGCTGGCCTAAGCAGCAGTGGCAAATAACATGAGAGACCCTGCATCAAAACATCAAGGTAAAGGCCAGAGCTGACACCTGAAGTGGCCTTTGACCTGCACTTCTGTGCCTGTGTTCACATGCAGACACATGCACATGCGTATCACTCACACACACACACACACACACACACACACACACACACACACACACGCATGCACGCATGCACGCGCATGCTCGTGCACACAACTCAATCAATCAATCAAATTTAGGCTGGGGCTAAATTTCAGTGGGAGAGCTCTTGTCTAATATACATAAGGTTCTCACTTTAACTCCCAGTACTACCAAAATAAATTATATTCTTAGTAGGCAAATGAATGATTCAGCTTACTTTTTCTCATTTGTATCTTATGATAAGATTTTCCAAATTCTACTGCTGGTTGAAAATGATAAGACTCATACTGCAAAGGAAATTTAAGAATAAAGAACTCTCATTTTTCCTTACATTGGTATTAAGCACACCTACTGGTTCTGATGAATTTTGTGTCATTTCTTCTGTGGTTTTGGTCTGCTGTACCTTTTCTCGGCTTGTGAATATTTATAAAGTGGAAGTGGGTAGCTATATTCTTTATTTCCATCATAGAAGCAAATTAATTCCTGTAAGAGTATGAAATAATTGCTGTAAGGATACGAAATATTGCTCAGAATCTGTATCCACGCTAGCAAAACACCAAAATTTACAAAGGATGGAAAACCTTCTTTTCAAGACTTGCAGAGCGCTGGTCTCAGCAGTGCCTTTGTCTGCTGCAGCCGCATTCCACGAGCTATAATAACTCCCATGCTACCCCGAGGAGCTGTACTTACTGCGTCATGTTCCTCCTGCTTTAATGATCCTCTGGGAGCACGATGATGGTCAATCTCTTTATTGTTTAAAGCACATACCTGAGTAAATAGACCCAGGGGAAGCCAAGTGTGAAAAACTAGAGCTCAGTCCTATTTTATTTATTTTTCTCCTTAGATTCCCAACTAGCAGCTATTGAAGGTAAACATCAGGCACATAGGAGATGCATTTCACTACACTGCTATTCTTTAATTATCCTTTGATAGACAGCCTTCTCCAGAATCTCATGGAAAACTGGTTAAGGTCTTGTGCTTTGTGTAGTGATTTGCCCAGGGTGCTCACATTAGTGGCATCTACTCTGACTTCCAGAAAGATTTGTGTTCTGGTTTGGGTTTGCCTCTATGCAGTCTGCCTGTCTCTCATGACTGCATGTAAGGTCTTAGTGACACGTCAGTTGTCCTCTACGCTGGCTTTAGAAACAAGGCGACAGTTCATCAGTTTCCTTTCTCATTTTACTATCAAACACAGAACCAATGGGGATTCTGTTACTTCAGTTGCGGTACACAGAAGCCTACAATTAAGTATATTTTAGGTTCAAATAAAACAATATTTTGAGCTATGAACACAAATATCTGTTAAGTAATATGCACACATACTTAGTTTTTTAAAAAACTCTCTCTGTTATGTGAAACCTGATCATATTTTTGAGGTTTTTGCATGTTAAATTAGCTGATCTCTTTACCTGGGAGAGAAATGATGCTTCCCACCTTTGTTTTGTGTTTCAGGGAAGCTGATAAAAAAGGGATTTGGCTTGAATGAGCTGTTAAATATCCACAACTCTGCCAAAGTTGTGAATGTCAAAGAACCGGAAGCTGGAATGTGGACAGTGAAGGTACTGTTATTTTGCGGTCTGTTTGTTATTTTATTTTTAAGTTGGCATGCTTTATAAAGTTTATAACACAGCTCATTTATATATTCTTGCCATCATGGAGAACACTTTTAATGAAAGTGTGTGGGAGGTCTTGGGCACATGAGCTGGGTAGTGTTGTTTTCATGACCATCAGCACCAGTGATGTTCTGCATTAAGGCTTAAAATTCTCGGGCAGTTTTCCTATCATCAAATCTGTGGCCTGATGGTACCATGCATTTCTTGCTTCCAACATCAGCAGACATGGATCAAGTGGAGAACAATAACCAGGGCTGTGGGCTCTGGTTGGAACTGTGTGGAGTTGACAGCACTCACAGGCTGGACTAGTTGGGAACAGAACTTCTCTATTCCTTGTGTCCTCCTCTGTCTCATGATGGTGGTTCTTTACACCAGAGTCGGGCAGAGAAGAAATAGTGCAAGGCCATATATATATATATATATGTATGTATGTATACACACACACACAATATGGAGGAAAGAATATAACATTCAGTCAAATTTCAGGATACCAATCAGATATATGACATTGTGGATTATGGATCATATGTGTAACCGGTTGTGGTGGGCAATTGGAATGATTGCCAGTGTTTCTCAGACTTTTCATTATGCTCCTTCCAGCTCAAGTGTCTGTGTTTTTAATGTGTGAGAGGGTTTCCCTGAGAACAGGAAAAGTTTGTTCTGCAGACTATTCACTTTCAGACTATTAAGGCATAAACTCCAAATGCTCACCACAGGAGCGGGCTTAACCAAGTGTGCTTCCTAGGCGTGAGTGTTTTCCTGTATCGTTGTTTCCCTGCTTCCCAGAAACATCCTTAGCAGCTCCCAAGAAACAAACCCTTTGCTCCAGAATCCTTGTGAGGGTACCTGCTACAGTGGTTGTCTCTTTCATTACCTCAACTTCCTGACATAATAAATGAGCTTCATGGGACAAGAATTCCAATTACAGGAGTGCTGTGCGTGCGCATGCATGTGGGGCTGGTGTGTCACAAAAATCTGTGGAGGATTTTCCATGCCAGGCAGATTTTTGATTTTTCAAAGAACATGTGTGTCAAATTTCTCATTTCGAGGAATTACAGTTTGCACCCATAGCTCCCTTCAAGTGCCGGAACATTTTTTATTCTCAGAGCTCTAAACCCTGCAAGGGTACTACAAAGTGTAGATTTGGGGAGCAGATGATCTTCAGTGAGAGTGCTGGGGCAAAGGCAATGTAAATGCAACTGGGTAATTTCTTAATGAGTGGATCATAACTCTGCTCCTTGCACACGGTAGGTGTGCAGTACATATTGGATGCCTTTATGGCAACAATGAACTGTTTTTCTACTATGGTATTTTGAATAAACATGGCTAAAATTGATGTTCTAGTTATTTTGACCAATGTGTTCAAATGTCTTTTTTTAATTTTTTTTTTACCACAGTAGGAAGGGCTGTGAAGAGTCAGGTCTTTTTATCCCTCAAATGATTTAGTTGAAGCATGACATAGGCCAGCAGTGCCCTAAGTTGGCAGCTAGGTACTCTGTTGTTGTTTTCTAAATTGTAACAATAAGGTATTCATTGTTGGCTGTGAGATATATGCAAGTGATCCCACTCTATTGCGAGTTTATTCTGGAGCATTTGAACCTTCTTCCAGGTGATTTGGATTGCTACCAGTGATTTTCCCTCTATTAAAACTCTTGCTGAGAGGAGAGTTAGGATGTAGCTGCAGTTTGTCTTGTGCATGTCTATTTAGTCAGTCATCAATTTTCAGTGTTTACTTTTGGCCACGTTTCATACTATCTGCTTAGTGTGCACTAAACATATTTAGTCGATAATTAGGACAGAGGAGTTCCAAGGGTTATCCTGGAAATAAAGAGAGTGAGAAGAAGATGACAAAGCAATAAGATCTCTGTTTAAACAAGTGTCTAAGTTCCATCTCCTATAATTAAGAGAATGCCTAAAAAGACACGTTATCTATTTTCACATTGTCTGAAATGCATTCTACTTCTCACTAAAGAACCGCCACTTCTGGTCAATACCATTCCAAGTTTACAATTATTGGCGGCAATAATTAAACAAAAATAAGCATTAAAGTGTAACTTACAGATAATAAACTTATCTTTTCCTTATATGAAATGCCAAAAGAATCTATCAGCATGATACAAAATAAATGGAATTATATCTACTGGCATAAATATTGTGACTGCCATTGAATCTCCCTTTTAGACAGCTGGTGAAGGACAAATGTTCTACATGTGTGTTTTCTCAAGAGGAGAGCTGAGACTAGATAGTGTATCCTGCATGCTCTCTCCTTTGCTCTTTGCTATCTGGAAAATGTCTGCTCTATCAGACAAATTAATAATGAATTTTAAAATGTATCAAGTAACATTTTATTCCAAGTCTGAGAAACTGTCTGTTTTGTGACCATTAAAAACCATGTGATTTGGCCTCAACCACTCTTCTGATTATCTTGTATCACTTAAGTTTACACCCTGGTCAAATGTAATTATTTAATTTTAAGCCTGCCCCATTATCCCCTCCTTTGACTGATGCTTTTGTTTTGCCTTGTGTTTTTGAAGACAGACTCTCACTGTGTAGGTCTGACTCTCTTGGAAGTCACTATGTAGACCAGGCTGACCTCTGTGAGACAGAACTCACGGAAATCTGCCTGCCTCCTGATGTTAGGATTACAGGTCTGTGGCACTATTGCACTCAGCTTTTCTTCTTCTAGCAGTTCTTTCTCCATAGAATCCCTTTTCTTTCATTATGACTTGTTACTGTCCTCAAAATTCAACTCAAATACCAATGCTTTAATCAAGTCTTGTCAAATGTGTCCTAAAATACCATCTTTTCCTCTGGTTGTCCAAATCTCTCTTAGATTAATTTTTCTCTTCTATCATATTTATTTCTGTAGAGATTTTTTTCTCTCTAGCTACTTTTGATCGAGTTTTATCATCACAGAGGACATAGTACCAAAATAAGAACAATATAAACATTTATGAATAAAAATGTTTACACTGAAGATGTCTTAGAACATGTCAGATTTAGCCAGCCTACAGATCATGAATTGGGATGGGGACTTTAATGTGCCCATGATTTAAATGCTACTGGAGTGACTTTTTTTTTTTTTTTTTTTGTCTTGTGCTTTATCATACAAACATGAGAAAGTGTAATGTTTTTGGACACTTTTTTACACTGACAATGAGTCAACTCATTTGTCTAATCACATGAATGACACAAATGTTTTATCTTGCCTCTCATGTAGGTAAAACATACTGAACAGATATAAATGAAAAGAACATAAAATTGTATTAAAAACAGGAGAGAAAGCCATTTTATGTCCCCAAATTACCATTTATGTGGAAACTACAAATCCTGGATCTTAGTTCTGAGAAGTAATATGAATTTTCCATTCAGACAGCTGTAGCTAATATATAGCTACAGAGAATATAAGTCGATTACCACTGAAACTCCCTGAGCCAAGTTTTGTCTCTTTCTACTTAAGGGAAACTCCCTATGATGATATTAAATAATAGATTTAGATAATACAAAATGTTTCTTTTAGCCTAGGATTATCAGTGTAATCATTTGTAATTTAACACATCCCCTGGGGTATGTTTCCATTAACTAAATTTGGATAAACTGTCCCTAGATGATCCTCTAAGTACAGAAGAGAATATTCCATATCACATGACTATATTGAGATTCTAAGACTGGAAGAAATATTTTGGTTTAAATGGTTATATTGATTTTCAGTGCATACTAATTCATTTTCTAAAGGTTAATATAGTTGCCTAAATAAGACATGCACAATGACAACATCAATTCAAAAGGCCATACCTACCCATCGATGAAGAGCGATAGGCAATTAATGGCTACTGAGAGGAGACTTTCTTCTTGAGGGACCAGCTCCCTAAAAGGAAGGTGAACTGTAAACACATTTGCAAATGGACTAAACAGGCTATATTAATATCTACACACACATGCATACATACACACACACACACAAACACACACATACACAAGTATACACAAATATAGCACTAACATATGCACATATACACATATATAGCACTAATAATAAAGAAGAGATCATGGGTTTGAGATATAGGAGGATATTGGAAGAATTGGATGGGGAGGAGTTGAAGAGATACTCATGCATGATAATACCCAAAACACATTTCAAACATAAAATGTACTTTATACCTTAGCATTGTAATATTTGGAAATTTCAATATCTATGTGCCTTAACTCTTTATGATTTCCTTATTAATCAAATACTGTACCTTAATTTTTGCTGACATCAAAGAAGCCACTGTGCAAACAAACTTTGTAAATGATTTCTATGTGTTTATCTGTATAATTGCATAAAATTTACAAACAAGGAAATATTAATGTATCAAAATAAAAGTATCATAATTAGAATAACATATTCTTTAAATTTTGAATATTTTTATGAAAAATAGTACATTTTGCAAATACAGTATAGTCAACTGTCATATGTGTGTTAAGAGTCATTAGTACAGCACTCTCAAGTACACAAAAGACCACACAAGAGAGTCCTCCAACCATCCTCACCCACAGCCTATGAATGTCTGTTGACAACTCTGTTTGCAGCATTATTTTAGTGTTTGGGGCAATGGAACACTTTATCACAGGCTTTTTCTAGAAAACTATCCAGTTATTTGGGCCTTCCAATATCAAAATGTTATGTACATTGAATGTTTTTATTTAAAAAAAAGTTCTGTAAACAACACCCATATTTTTGCTGCATACAAAAAACACATCTCACTAACAAAGATAGATGCTACCTCAGAGTAAAGGGCTGGGAAAAGGTTTACCACACAAATGGACCCAGGAAGCAAGCTTGAGGAGCCATCTTAATATCAAACAAAATAGACTTCCAATTGAAGTTAATAAAAAAAGACAGAGAAGGGCATTAAATACCCGTTAAAGGAAATATTCAGCAAGAGGGCATCTCAATATTGAATATCTATGTCCCAAATACAAAGGCACCTACATTTGTAAAAGAAACTCTTCGAAAGCTTAAATCTCACATTGATCCACACACATTAGTACTGGGAGACTTCAACACCCCACTCACAACAATGGACAGGTTATCAAGACAAACCAAACAGAGAAATAATGAATCTAACAGAGGTCATGAACCAAATGGACCTAACAGATATCTACAGAACGTTTCACCCAAACACAAAAGAATACACCTTCTTCTCAGCACTGCACAGAACCTTCTCCAAAATTGACCATATAGTCGGACACAAAGCAAGCCTCAACAGATACAAGAAAATTGAAATAATCCTTTATATCTCATCAGACCACCATGGAATAAAGCTGTACTTCAACAACAACAGAAACAACCGAAAGCCTACACACACATGGAAACTGAACAACTCTTTACTGGATGACTACTGGGTCAGGGAAGAAATAAAGAAGGAAATCAAAGACTTCTTAAAATCCAATGAAAATGATGGTACAACATACCCAAACCTATGGGACAGAATGAAAGCTGTGCTACGAGGAAAGTTCATAGCACTCAGGGCCTTCAAAAAGAAAATTGTGACAGCTCATATTGGCGAATTAACAGCCGAACTCAATGAATTGGAAAAAAAAAAAAAAAAAAAGAAGCAAACACTCCCAAGAGGAGTAGAAGGCAGGAAATCATCAAACTTAGGGCTGAAATCAACAACTTAGATACAAAAAGAGCAATACAAAGAATTGATGAAACCAAGAGTTGGTTCTTTGAGAAAATCAACAAAATAGACAAACCCTTAGCCAAATTAACTAAAAGGCAGAGAGGAAAACCCCAAATCAACAAAATGGGAAATGAAAAGGGAGAAATAACAACAGATATTGAAGAAATCCAGAGAATCTTTAGGTCCTACTTTAAAAATCTAAACTCCAGCCGGGTGGTGGTGGCGCACGCCTTTAATCCCAGCACTTGGGAGGCAGAGGCAGGCGGATCTTTGCGAGTTCGAGGCCAGCCTGGTCTACAAAGCAAGTCCAGGACAGCCAGAGCTGTTAAACAGAGAAACCCTGTCTTGAAAAACCAAAAAAAAAAAAAAAAAATCTAAACTCCACCAAATTTGAAAACCTAAGCAAAACAGACAATTTTCTTGATGGATTCCACCTTCCGAAGCTAAAACAAGATCAGGTTAACAGATTAAACAGCCCTATAACCCCTAAGGAAATAGAAACAGTCATTAAAAATCTCCCAACCACAAAAAGCCCAGGGCTAGATGGTTTCAGCACAGAATTCTACCAGACCTTCAAAGAGGAACTAACACCAATACTCTTCAAACTCTTCCACAAAATAGAATCAGAAAGAACACTGCCAAACTCATTCTATGAGGCCACAGTCACCCTGATTCCTAAACCACACAAAGACTCAACAAAGAAAGAGAATTTCAGACCAATCTCCCTCATGAACATAGATGGAAAAATACTTAATAAAATACTGGCAAACCAAATTCAAGAACACATCAAAAGTATCATACAGCATTATCAAGTAGGCTTCATCCCGGGAATGCAAGGATGGTTCAACATGTGAAAAATCCATCAACGTAATTCACCATATAAACAAGTTGAAAGAAAAAAATAAAACACATGATCATCTCACTAGATGCTGAAAAAGCATTTGACAAAATCCAACACCCCTTCACGCTAAAAGTCCTGGAGAGAATGGGAATACAAGGACCATACATAGAAATAATAAAGGTGATATATGGCAAGCCAGTAGCCAACATCAAATTAAATGGAGAGAAACTTGAAGCATTTCCTCTAAACTCAGGGACAAGGCAAGGATGTCCACTTTTGCCATATCTCTTCAACATAGTACTTGAAGTTCTTGCTAGAGTAATAAGACAACTAAAGGAGATCAAGGGAATACAAATTGGAAACAAAGAAGTCAAATTATCCCTATTTGCAGAGGATATGATAGTATATATAAGGGACCCCAAAAATTCCACCAGAGAACTCCTACAGCTGATAAACACCTTCAGCAAGGTGGCTGGATACAAAATTAATTCAAAAAAATCAGAAGCCCTTCTTTATACAAAAAATAAATGGGCTGAGAAAGAAATTAGGGAGATAACACCCTTCACAATAGGCACAAACAATATAAAATAAGTGGGGGTAACTCTAACCAAGCAAGTGAAAGATCTGTATGACAAGAACTTCCAAGTCCTTGAAGAAAGAAATTAAAGAGGCCATCAGAAAATGGAAAGTTCTCCCATTTGAGCAGAGATAAATCTGGATCCATATAAATATATATGTACATGAGTGTGTGTGTGTGTGTGTGTGTGTGTGTGTCTTTAAATTGAGTTTATTCTAGGCCTAGACAACATTGATTTCCTTGCTGGGATATTCATCCAAAGAGGCAATGCCCAATAGAATGGCATGTAAAGTGAGCTGGCACTTTATTATGTGTTTATGGTTGACATAACACCTGTATCATAGAAGTTCTCAATGAAAAATTGATGAAAATAATCATATTGTTTAACTTGGAAAGAATAGGGTCTCATTTAAGATCAAATATTTGTAAAGTGGTGGATATCTATTTTTGTTCAAGACTCACTATTCATTATCTTTTGACCTCAGAGAATTCCTTAACTTTATAAAATATGAAGAAAATAATAGATACTTAATACTGTCATGATTGAATTAGAAAGTGGAAGTCTTTTAGAAGGTTGCAGACAGGTGAATAGATTAATTAATTAAAACTGTCTTTTGAATATATACATATGCATATATTGAATATATATATATTTTATATATGGGTCATATATTATATCTTCATTTGAATGCATTTATGTAATTATTTTGTACATTCTGTTTTTACTTTAGCTTTGAGTAGATTTGTTATTCTATGAAAGATCACAACTCTTCAAGAGTAGGAAATGAAATATACCTCATCAATTAAATTTTAATTTAATTCTTGCTACTATGCAGCCTCACTGGCTTAATATAAGGAGGTTATGTCCTCATTAATATTTATGGGGTTTGACAGTCACATACAGTCATTTTGAAACCCTGGATGATGGGTGCTTCACCTGAATTTTTACTTGTAACATTTTAGTGACTTTAGCAGAAGAAAATCATCAGAATGTGCATTGAATAAATAAAAGGAAGGTATCTGCTTCAACTCCAAAATGACATACTCTATTACATTTATAACTCATGGGCCAGAACTGACATTATGGCCTTTGTAGCATGCTATAGCTGGCTCTTGGTGGGTCATGGAAAATCAACTATACTCTTATCTTGATTATTATGTTTAGTGACACCAAGTTGGGATCTAAGAAATTAACATGTTGTGCATATTAACCTACATGCTTGCAAATCTGAAAGTATAGAGCTTCCATCTTTTAGAGAAAGGTTATCAACACCCTCTGACTCTTCTAACAGAAATGATCATTAGAGACCTACAACAGCTACCACAAATTTAGAGAATAGTATAATCTTTTATGCCTTAGAGTCTAAGGGTTTCTAGAAATGGTTGTTTTAGGAGATCCTAAACTCCAATCTATGGACTTCAGTACTTTAGAAAAAGCACTGAAAGTGGAGTAAATCCCATTTGTGTCTATTGACTAATGTTCTGTGTGTCATGACTGTGCCACATTAGTATCCCGAATGGGCTTTAAATGTAGCCAGGTATCTAGCAGCAAGCACCCTTAAACTAGGTAGATCCATCTGCATTCCACCTGCGTGACTAGAGAGAACTGAGCTAACTTAAGTCCTAGGAGGAGCTCTCCACCACCCCTGGAGCTCTCCATGGTGCTTTTTCTATTGCCCTTCAGGCTCTGCCTTCATTCCTCAAAATCTTACTTGAATTCAAGAATCTAGACTCTGGTCCACCCTGCTCCTAGTAATCTTGCCATACTATTTTTTTTTTTTAAGGAAAAGCTACCTATTCATAATTCCAAGACAATGATGTTATTTTTAGCACCAAGTTATCTCTAAACGCTGACCTTGCCTTCCCTATCTTGGGCTCCAGCCCAAACAGTCTGGTATAGGTGTAGGTGTTGTAAAAGATTCTTAGAGTGTCCTTTGAAAGAAACTGAGTGGGAAGCAAATGCTAATTCTTAGTATACGGTATCATGTTGAAGAGAGAAGCCTAGACTTAGACTTAGCCATTAAATCTCAGCTGTGTCTCTACAGCTAGCAAATCTTATGCATTTGGAAAAATAGTTTACCAAGTTAGTGCCACAAAATTCCTCATTTTTATACTGAGTACAATTATGTCTCTTTTATAAGTCCACAGTAAAATAGAATAAAGCAACATGTTTAAATAGACTGAGTACATGGGAAAGATCCAATAAGTGGTATTACTGTGAACTAAATGCAAATCATTTATGGTATTACTATTCAGCCTGTGAACTAAATATGAATTATTTATTATTTATGTACACACTCATCACTTTAGTGCTTACGTTTTATTAATTATTTTTTCCAGCATCATCCCTTTGGCTGAATAAGCTAACTCATCTTTCTTTTGTATATTTCTATCACTGGCTTTATTGCATTATATTAATCATTCCCACTTCTCTCTCCCCCGATAGTCAATATGTGAGCTCCATGCTTTTCTCACATTTATATTTCAGCAGCAGATACCTTTGCTAGAATGCTGCTTACTTAAGGATGACAGATAGTTAAAATCTGGGAAATTGTCAGTTCTTGTTCTTATTCTGGCAGTGAGTGATGTTACAGAGAAAGAAAATGGGAATGTATATATTCTTAAACTTATCAATACAGTTTCCTCAGTCCACACAATATTACTCATATGCAGGTGGGAGAGGCTAGAAGGAGTAAAGGAAAGGGAAGGGTATGTCATTGTACGTTAATTAAAAATAAAGAAATAGGAAATATTTTCTGGAATTGAACTTGAGTAGGGCTTGTGGGGGGAAATTTAGTTTTTATTTCATCAGTGTCTGGTGAACATCTACCATTTGGCAACAGAGGGCAAAGTAGAAGTTATAAATGTGTGGAGTTTTAGATTTTTTTTAACACCACCATTTTTTATTGTTTTCTTTCATATTTACCATTAACTACAACAAGAAAAACTTAAAACAAACAAGCAAATAACAAACAAGCAAACAAAAACAAAAAACAAAAACCCCGGTGTCTCCCAAAATGCTATTCAGATTTAAAAGCAAGAGTAGGTGCATATTTAGTTGTTACAACCAAATGTCCTTTGTTGTATGCTGTTGAATGGGAAAAGTGTCTTAGACAAGTAAAGACTGTTCACATTAAAAACAATAACAACAACCATATTGATGCCTCTCAAATCACTGAGATCATGATCTTCAGCAAGTCTGTTAAGAATACACAGTGGAGAAAGGATAGTGCTGGGAAAACTGGCTGTCCATGTTCAATAGGGTGAATTAAACTTTTTTTTTAATAATTTATTTTTTATTTCTTCAAGTTACATCTCAATCACAATCCCCTCCCTACTCTCCCCTCCAGTCCCACCCTTCCACCCTCCTCCCCCTCAGCCCCACCATCCTCTTCCCTTCTTTTTTTTTTTTTTTTTTAGTTTAAGGTATTTCTTTTCCCCCCCAACAGCTCTCCCTTTCAGTCCAAAAAATGGTTCTTTTTCTTATAACTATAAATACAATACAAAACAACAGAAATAAATAGGCCACAATTATAAGAGTTATATAGCTTAGCCTACATTCCCAATGTCCAGTCCATATGTATTTGGCACCTGACTTTAACATTCTACTATCTAACTATCTCCATGAGTTTAAAGTTCTATATCTAACTCAGCTTTCATACTAACTTGCCTCACAATTTTAAAAATATCTTCTTAGATCCAGAACACCCTCTTGATTCCTAAACAACTCAAAATTTAACTATGAGACTCTAGCTATCTATTCTTCAACCACCTCAGAGACCTGAGAGGGATAAATATATCTGATTATATAGGAAGTGCAGGGCCTGCAGCTTCCAAAACTAAGAAATGACATACCAGTGGCTGCCTGGACAGTTCCCATTTTCTCTCCATACATTACAGCATCAATCTTCAGCCGTTTGGCCCCGTTTCTCTGACAGACATTGATTGTAGAGCATGAATTATGAAGGACTTGCCTACCCTGTCTTGGCAGAGCTAGGCTGTCGACTTATCTGCTTCCAAGTTTTGTCCTTTTTGGACAGAAGTCTGTCTACAGTTGAAGCAAGGGGTTTTTCTGGCCAAGAGAAAGGCTTACCACCAATTCAATCATCTCCCACTGGAGATTTTTCGATGCTCATCTTCTACTTGGAGTAGAATAGGGGGTGCTGTCAGGAGCTGACATGTCTCGATTCAAAAAATCTTAAGTTAAGAAAACATCTTTGGGGCTGGAGAGATGGCTCAGCGGTTAAGAGCACTGGCTGCTCTTCCAGAGGTCATGAGTTCAATTCCCAGCAACCACATGGTGGCTCACAACCATCCGTAATGAAATCTGGTGCCCTCTTCTGGCCTGCAGATATACCTGCAGACAGAACACTGTATACAAAATAAATAAATCTTTAAAAAAAAAAAAAAAAAAAAAAAAAAAGAAAACATCTTTGAATGCCATATTCTGCAGATCTCTTGAGGTTTTTGAAGATGCCCTATCTATCTCTTATATTTAGATAAGCAAATATTGCTTGTCTCTTAGCAACTTGATTTCTGAGTAGCTTAGAAAATAACTGTGATAGACTGTCATAGTAACTAACAAAATGACACGTTTTCATGACTATTAGTTTCCGTTTCTTAATTATCCTAAACAGTTTATGATGGTTGGTAGCAAGAGGCCAAAACTTTACATTTCGTTTTTAAACATTACTAGGAACAATACCTTTAAGAAGCGTTACTCTTTTTTTTTTTTTTTTTTTTTTTTTTTTTTTTGAGAAAGGGTTTTTTTTTTTTTTCTTTGCTGTCCTGGACTCACTTTGTAGACCAGGCTGGCCTCGAACTCACAAAGATCCGCCTGCCTCTGCCTCCCAAGTGCTAGGATTAAAGGCGTGCGCCACCACCGCCCGGCTAAGAAGCGTTACTCTTAATTTTGTATCAGTATACAAAGATCAATAACAATGTGGCCAAATATAATCTTAATTTTGTATCAATATACAAAGATTAATACCAATGTAGCCCAATACCATCTTAATTTTCATGAATATACAATGATTAATCCCAATTTAGCCAAATATAATATTAATTTTGTATCAATATACAAAGGTATAAGGCCATATTCAATAATCTGTCCTTTTTTCTTGATCTTTCCTATACTATGTCTATGTCCCATTTTTCTCAAGTCTGTTCATTCCTACATAGGAGAGAAAGAAGGATACAGAAAAGAAAAAGAGAGAAGTCCCTGGGTCTAACCTCCAAAACCCATTTAACAAGACCAATTAACAGCTTGTAGTCTTTTCCCCTAAATAACAAAATTTTCTATTATCTGTCAAATAACCAAAGGGGGGGGAACACCCTCCCCACCTTCTGGGGATAGGACGTTGTTCTCTTAAAATGACTTCCTGCTGATTTGGGACGTAGTAAGCCTGTTTGGGGCCCAAATAAAAATGGAAAAATGGTTAAAAATGTTAATAGAATCATTTGATGTTCAGTCCTTTTGTGCTCAGCTATTTATATGTCCTAAGAAGTTCATAGACAGAAGCTGATCTTCAGAGCTTTACTGAAGATCTGGCTGGAGTAGTCTGTGGAGCTGAACGATCTTAGCGATTTTGAGTTGTTGTGGTTGTAGACTTTTGAGGAAACTGCTATTGAAGAAGTCTGCAAGGCTGGATCATCTGGGCCACTCGTCTTCTTTGGTGTCTGATCTGAGTTTTAGATTTATTTTAAGCTTCACTCATTAGAGTCTGAATATCTACCTTTGACCACCAGGTATGCGGTATTCACCAAGTTATACTTTAGAGCATTCCACATGAGACATGTAGTGCAAAGTTTGCGTTTCAGAATGGAGAATCACAGCTAAGTTCAGATGGAATACCTCAGTTCAGAGCCGTGACTCTGTCAAGTCGATTGTCAACACTCTGTGGTTTGGCACGCTAGTGCTGTTCACTAAAACCAGCTACTGGCTAGGCTTGTCATTTATAAGTTTTAGACAACCTACTGACTAGGCTTGTCATTATACATTTTAGACCTCCAGCAGTGGAAGGCATTCTGTTCGCATCACTGGTCTCAGCACAATTGATTTCCGAGCTGGTTTTTCCCGAAAGCCCACACTGGACTTCAAAAAAACAATGAGCAGACCTGTGCAAGGTTAGTATGCACAAACCTCTCAAATTGGTGTAAGTGAATGCTGTGCTCAGCTGGCGTGACTATATAGGTCGGTAACATCCAGCAGCATTGACAAGTACAGCATTCATCTTTCCTTAACTTTGTGTCTTTTGACCACTTGGTGTTTTGCAAAGTACTGTCCAAAACCAGTGATACTAGATTGATGCTGAGAGTAAATGAAGCTCAAAAGACTTCTTAAAAACCAAGACCCTGGGCCCTGATTTAATATTCTGAATCAGAACTGCTGAAGTTGGGGCCCAGGAACATGTTTTTTAGGTGAGCAGTCCAGTTACCTACATTAACTACATTTAGAAAAAGTACCTAATTTTTAATATTAATAATTTATAAACTGCTTTGTCAAAATGGAGTGCATGTATATTGCTGGAAGTGAAAGGTTCTATGCATTATTTTATGTTTAAAGATGAAATTATTGCTGATTTTGAAAGCTTTTTCTTGTTCCTATTTTATTCACCCATTAAGGTTTATTGTCTCATAGCTAAAAGCAAAAATCAGCCATATTATGACCTTCAGAATTGTTTCTAGATCATTCCTAACTTTTTACTGGTGCAGTTTTAGTAAGGATAAAAAGGGGAATCGTTTAAAGTGTTCACATAATCAACTATCACATAATATTTATAATTCTAATTTTCTCTGTATAAGAACAGTTAAAATACTCTAAGATGATTGCGTAGAACATCTCAAGTTTTGTCTTTATGCAGGCAAAATTCTGAAACTGGACCATCAGTTTTAGGGCAGTGTAAAGTTCTTATCCTTATAGTGTGTATATGATACTATAAATAGTATTTGACACTCATTTAGCAGATGACTCCAATTGTGTGACACTTGTGACATTTCTCTTGTAGGGATACCTACTTATGTGCTACTGAACACTTCTGGAATTGTCAGTCCAGCTAGAGTAGATCGTCTCGAACTTCTGAGTATCTCAGGGGTTTCTCTTAAGACCATTCCTGTTAAACATTACCCAGATCGGAAACCTTATGGCATCTGGAATATTTCTGACTTCATTCCACCAGATGAAGCTTTCTTTCTCAAAGTGACAGGCTATGACAAAGATGATTATCTCTTCCAGAGAGTGTCAAGTGTGTCCTTTTCCAGCATTGTCCCAGGTAAGACATATTTCACGCAACACTGAAATATTGATAGCTTAAGGGGAGTATCCTACAGTTATAAACTGGACTATAATGTAAACATTAATATTCCCACATTACTACTATCCGCCAGGTTGATGAGCATTTACATGCTGATATTTTTGTTTTCTTTACATTTATTTTTTATCCTGGTGTATTATGTATATATTTTTAGTGTGTGTTAACATTTTAAATTAAAATTAAATTTTAAATTAAAATATGAATATATCACTCCCCCTTCTCTTTCTTTTCTCCAACCCCTCCCATGTTCACCTAATTTTCTCAAATAAATGGTCACTTTTTCTTTGATTATTATTGTAACACAGAGAGATGAATAAATATATAAATACAGTCTCTGAGTCCATTTATTGTGATATATATATGGCTTTGGGGCTGACCACTTTGTATTCTTTTAGGGGACTCGTCCTTGGGAGAGGCTAATTCTCCTCTCAGCAGTCATTAGTTGTCTGTAGTTCTTTGTCTAGGGTTAGGATCTAATGAGATTTCCCTTGTCTGAATTAGCATGTCTATAGATATTTTCATTATTCAGGTCTTCTTTAGGTAGCCATATTGTTGAGGTATCACAGGTGCATTGTCCCTGCCATTTTCAGGAGATAAGTTCTTATAGCAAACTTCCTGGTCCTCTGGATCTTACTATCTCTCTACCCCTTCCATGATGTTCTCTGAGCCGTGGGTACAGGTTTGGTGATTTGGGTGTATCCTTTGGTGCTGGGCTCCCATGTTCCATTGATCTTTATATTATGAACAGCTGTCGTTTTCTGTAATGGTCTCAGTTTTCTGTGAAAAGAAGATGTTTGCTTGTTTGTTTGTTTTAGTGTAAACATTTTCCTTTTATTTTTGAGATTATAATTTAATTACATTTTCCCCTTCCCTATTCTCCCTCCAACCTTTCTATATGCCCAACCCTCTCTCTTTCATATTCATGGTCTATCTTTGTCAGTGCAATTGTTATTGTATACATATTTAACTTTTAAATAGTACTTTCAGAGTTTTATATTAGACCTTACTGATTATAGATTGGAGAATTTTGGTAACTTTAATCAATAGGAAATTCCAGTGCCCTTTTAACCTCCTTAGTCCTTTAGTTATATAAGTTGGAAAAACATTTATATGCAATGGTCAAGCACCTTCTATTCCATGAGTAGTAGTGGACTATGAACAAATAGTGATAATTCTACCTTGGATTAGTTAGTTAATTAAACTAGTTCCTGGTGTATCTTTGTTTTCTCCCCACCCCCACCCCCTTTTTTCGCCACCCCCCCATATCTCTTATTATATAAAAATGTGGTTACAAGATAGGGATGACTTGAAAGTACCAGGTCTCTTTATCTCTACCTGAGAGTTTTTGAAATGACCAAAATCTTACTAAAACTTTAGATCTGTAGCTCCAATCTTACCCTAAGGAGGCATAGAAAGATTCTTTTCAAAGATGGGTAAGAGCCAACAGCATATATTTTATATATGAAGTTGAGATTTGGAGATTCAAGAGTGAATGTTTAGTCATCAAACAATCATGAAAACAGACACAATCTCAAGATTTCCTCATGTTAACATTCAAGTGAGTTGGCTTTACTCCCTAGATTGAATGCGTGAAGTTTGTTGAATTCTTTAAAAAACCCTCCTCATTATTACCCTGAGGAAAAAGTTGCCCCATGTATTTAATTCAAAGATATGTGGATTCTTCTCATAATTTTTACATATTTGGAATATGAATTTATTCTACAGTTGATAATTTAATGTATATTATTTGATATTTTTTTCTTAGCTTGGTGATGATGAAAAACAGTGTGCTTTTAAAATCAATTGAGTCTTTAATTTGATAAATATCATAGTGAGGGCCTATGGAGATACTCAGAATTATCTGGGTATCTGCTTTTAGTAATGGTAGTTAATAGTAATTTTAGTCATTTAGATTAATTGGAATTCTAATGATTTCTCAGAATCACTCAAGTGTGAAACTTGTGGGTAGATCCACAGAAAGTATTTACTATCACTGTGACATTCTTACCTATTTTCTTTCTTTTTTCCTAGATGCTCCCAAAGTTACAATGCCCATGAGAACCCCAGGATACTACCTACAGCCAGGCCAAATCCTCTGTTCGGTTGAGAGTCTTTTGCCCTTTACTTTGAGCTTCCTGAGAAATGGAATTATGCTGGGAGTAGAACAATATTTAAAGTGTGTAAATGTTCTTTTCAGCAATAGTTTATAGCAATAAACATGGAAATACAATTCTGTACTCTTTCCCTGACAAATCACTTAGTTTCTTTACCATTTTGGAATATAGCACTGGGCTTCCCACGTGATAATGGAGGGAGAGAAAAAAGGATAGTAAATATACTACAACAATATAAATTCTAAAATATATTCCATATAACTCAGATTTTATAGAGTTGTATTTTATATAATTTGAAGATCCCAACTTGAGTCAAAGATTACAGAACTATGACTTCAATGTTAGGTTGTAGACCTTGGAAGGCACTTTGCAAAGGAGAATCCTGGAAATTGTAGCTTCATTGAATTTGGGCTAAAAATGTCTTTGACTCTTATTTAAATTATAATATAATAAGTGAATCTGATGGGTGTTATGACAAGGATACCAATTAAGTAGAAATATTCACAGTTGGTAGGTTATTAACATGTAGCTTTTCAATTTTAAGTAACAAATTTAAAACTGGAGAAGAAGCCAGGTGTGGTGGTACACATCTTTAAGCCCAGTATGTGGAAGACAGAGGCAGGTGGATTTCTGAGTTTGAGGCCAGCCTGGTCTATAAAATGAGTTCCAGGACAGCCAGAGTTACACAGAGAAACCCTGTCTTGAAAAGCCAACCAACCAACCAAACAAACAAACAAATGAAACAATAACAAGATGGGTTGAGAGGCATTTGAACCTATAAGGATGGTGAGAGAGGTCACATATCCTGAGAAATTTCATATATCAGTAAGTGGAGATGCATGAAGGCCAAGGGGACTAGGCAGGAAAGGGAAGGCAAAAATGAGGTAATTGTGTGTGGATCCCAGCTAGCCAGGAAAAGAAAGGTAGAAGACAATGTCTAGACATTCCTTGTGTGCTGAGAGTAGAGTAGCATGGTTCACCAGGAGCATGTGTGGCTACAGCATAGGGAAATCAACAGAAGTTGGCTACAAGATACCAACTTTACCTTATAAAGTTGAGTGACCTTTTATTGACAAATGTAAACAACCTAATTGAAAAAAATTAAGTGTATCTTAAAAATGCTAAAAAAATTATTACTGGAAAATATATTGCCTTTTAACTTACCACAAAAACTTACTGGATTTGGGAATAAGAACCTCTCAGAATTACTTTAGCAATCTTGTACACTGCTGATGCAATATTAACAAAGCTGTATAAGATGTTAACTATTTGACAGTCTTCATTTATATAATATCTTTATGGAGATTCATTTTAAGCAATGCTTGTGGCTGGGAAGTTAATCATATCTAGAAAATTTTCCATCAGCTAACAGCTGCCTACTCCATACGTAGTACATCTTGATGATTTACTTAGTCGCCTGTTTTATAACCAGCCACATAACAGAACAGGCTATCAAATGATGGAGCCACATAGCTAGCCGATGAAATAAAGTAACTCTGCTTCCTGTTTAAATAGTGACAGTTTTCAAAGACACTTGAGATTCTTTATAAACATTAACTCATTGATTCCACACAATTCCTGGGAGGTAAGCCACAAAAATTCTTTTTCTCATATTTCCAGTGCTGTGTCCCTGAGATGGGGCAGGCGTTGCTGACATGTATTAAGCCGTGAGTGATGATAGACTGATACTCTAATCCCAGTTCACTCCCATGCCTCTGCCATGGATTCCCAGTAATATGAAACATGGGTCTTAGTCTTCATTTGTGTCAGCCACTTTGGCCGTAGGGGGATGCGAGAGAGAAGTCGGTTTGCATTAGCAGTGTACACATCTTTTGAATGTGCTCTTTGTCATGTTCTGAAGTCCATCGCTGGAAACCCTTGTCTTTATTGTGGCGTTAGAATGCTTATGTCAACAGAGAATGCTATAGTAAAAAGAGTCACCAAGTCAGACATATTGGCGCATGCCTTTAATCCCAGCACTTGAGAGACTGAGGCTGGAGGATAAGATTGAGGCTGGTTTGGGCTACATAGTAAGACCTTGGGTCAGAACTTTTGTTTTTCCTTTTTGTAGTAGCTCCTAAATAAGAGAGCTGCAAGCCAAGTATAGCTGTAAAGAGTATTGTTAAAACAATTAGTAAACTGATTATGTACCCTTAGACAAAAGAATTGTCATTCAACTTTTTTTTAATGAAATACTTGAGACTAGATAAATTTTCATTTTCTGCTCCAAAATTTCCATGAACCCAAGGTTTGATGAATCCTAATATATGTTCATCTCTGAGCTAGGCATTGCAGAGAACACCTGAGATATAAGCATCCCAGACTGTTACCCTCCTGTGAATGACAGCACCCCCTAAAGAAGGGCATTTGTAAACATGCTTAGTGCCCTCCTGGAAAGTGTAAAGAGACACAGACTGAGTGTGCAGGGCAATGCAGAGTTAAGTGAGACTGTTTTCTTCCCAAGCTAACAGAAAGGGCAATTGGAACACATTTCCAATAGAATGGACAGGAAACATTAGCTAAAGTATCCTGAGCTACTATAGTACTCAGAACAAAGGCTGCTTAGGTACTTACTTTCTTTTGATGATAGAAACTTTAAGTTACTGTTTCAAACCCTGTTAGGGCTGAGCATGAAATCAGAGCCCAGTAAGCTATTCATGATTGCTTTGTTAAGTTGTGTCTGGGTGGGAAGAGATGTGAAGCCTAAACTGCAATCAGAAGTGAGTGAGAGATCTCTCAAATCTGAGGAGGTCTTTTTTACTTTACAAGTATCATCTTAAAAAAAAGATTATGGATATCAATAGATGATAAAGTAGAAAAATGTAAAATATTTATATTTCAATCTTATTTTTAAAAGAAAAAGGCCTACTTTTGTGCTTTTTAGACTGTTCCAGATGGCTGCAAGTAAATTTGCCAGTGAATGCATCAATATTTGTTAGATGGTTTGGTTAGATACAAGAGTTTGTCTACAGAACTAATGTATTTTGGTTTTAATTTTCACATTGCTTTTTATATGTATAGGCTAAATCAGATATAATTTACACCTCTAGGTGGAACATACATTAGAAAGAAAAGGAAAGTATATTTTCTTTGAGTTAAAAAACTGGTGTATTACCTCCACATTTGTAAGCTACCTTGTTTTGATTGATTGATTGTATTGATCACGAATTTTCAACTCCAGACTGGAAATTTCATCAGTGATTGTCAACTCAAGTATGTTTTTACATAGCCATAAAATTAATTCCTAAAGATGAATTTCCATTCTTACAACTTGTCCTCTCTTGTGTAGTTTTGCTCCGAATAAGAAGCATAACTGCTTAGAATGTAGAAGGTGCATGACTTTAAGTTCCATTTTACTCTGCAGTTATCCCCACTTACTTATGTTTTTTACACTATTCATTGGAACAAGTCCTTCAAAACAAATCATTTATTATTGCTTTCAGTTTTCTCTTGTTTGACAGACACTAAAAGCTTTCTCTTTTCTTGTCTCCAGAGAATCTGCCAGTGTGAACTGGGATTTCAAAAAGGTCACTTTGTCCGATGAAGGCTTCTATGAGTGTACTGCTGTGAGCAGCGCAGGGACTGGACGGGCGCAGACATTTTTTGATGTGTCAGGTAGCTGCCATCTGTGTTTGTGTATACCTATGGCAATGAGATGCTGGTGGCCTCCTGAGTTCCTACAGTTCTCTTCATGATCATCTATGACTGCCTATCTACTACTCAGATGTCGGCTTCCCCACATTCGGCCTTGATGTCTTTCCCTGTGGCACTCTTTACAGACTTGATACCTTAGTTCCCTAACTCTAAAAGGATAATAACAAAGGAATGTCAATCCTATGGATGACTGAGCAATGTTGTGGTACAAGCAGGGTGCTTAGAAGGAAGCCTGGAATGTGGAAGCACTTATAGACAGTTGTTACTAATTTTACCATTAAGATTTTATTTCTACTTTTCATTATATGTGTGGGGGGGGTGGTGGGGGGAGGATTGTATCTATACGCAAGTGCCTGCAGAGAAACTCAGGGGCATTGGATCACTTGGGGCTGGATTTCCAGGCAGTTGTGAACTGTCCAACCTGGGTGCTGGGAGCCTAACTCTGGTCTGTTTAAGAGCAGTACTTGCTCTTAACCAATTACTTATCCGCCTCTCCAGGTCTGTTGTTACCACCATAGTTTATTTGGGCTTCTGGTTCCAGAGGTTCATGGTGGGGAGCCTCATGTGTGTAGTGCCAGAATACAAAGCTGAAAGCTCACATCCCAAACTTGTAAATATAGAGCAGAGAGCGAACTTGAAATGGCAGGAGGCATTTAAATCTGAGTCCACCTCCAGTGACATACTTCCTTCAACAGGGCCAGACGTCCTAAGCCTCATAAAACAGGACCACCAAATGGGGACCAAGGATTCCAACATGTGGGCCTGTGGGGGACATTCTCATTCAATCCACCTCAATAACCATATGGCATTGGCTTATGGTTTGAAGAATTGATCTATTCTGAGGATAAGAGGAATAAACTTCTTTCTCTCATGTGTGATGATCACAGCAATTTTATGAGTAGATTTTTACCTTCAAATTGAAGACTAGGATGAAATTGTAAAATTTGTCTAGTAACAAATAAAAATTGTCTAGGAACACAAAGCCTTATTGGATAGAATGTAGTGTAAAGAAGGACAAATTTGATAAGTTACTTTTCATTCAGACAGTAAATTCTTGTGAATAGATGGTATGCACAGTATGTAATATTTTATAGGGTAAAATATGTTCATAAAAATATTGTTCCTTAATTTCCCTAAATAATTAGGAGAAGTAGGCTGTGACATATAATTAGTGATCAGGATCAAACCATCTACTCAACATGTAGTTATAATTTTTGAATACTTTTCATATACTGGGAATTGAACCCAGGGTCTCACATAGGCAAGTGCTAAGCAATCACTCTGCCCCTGGGCTAAATCCACAGCCTAGAAACTTCATTTTAACTGAATTATTCTATGCCTGCTTTGAATTGCTCCATACTTAATAGTGTCCTAGTCTGACCCCCCCCCCCCCCGTGTCACGGCTGCTGAAGCTGGAACAGCGCCTGTTTTTGCTTTCAGAGTGTATTTTTCTGAGATAATTTAAGACAAAAGAAATCTTTTAATTAGACAATGGTTTAGAGTCCTGGGGTCTGTTGTGTCCAAGCTGAACTTGGAAGGAGAGCCATGTAAATCAGGCAGGCATGTTCTTTCAGTGAAACTATTTGTATTCTCTTAGTCTTAAGAAAATAAAGATTGTCTTCTGAAATAAGTTAAGCGAGTTGACATACATCGCAAACTATTTATTTTTTCTTCTCCAGAAATTATGAAAAGCTCTGGAATTGTGTCAACATTCCTCAGCTTCTGGGAAAGCAAACAGTTGAGCCCTTGAGCGTTCTTCCCAGCAATGTTAGTTAGGAGGACAGGAGGCGGAGAGGGTCCAGCAAATTGTCCCAGGCATCTTGTTAGGTAACTGAGAGGTACCAGTAAGAATGCGTGAACCCACTTATGAAGCTGGGTCTGTGGTGCCAGTAGCTTCCTCTTGCCTCTGTTGCACACACCCTACTAATATTCCTCTGTGCCAGCCAGTCGGTGGCGTACTGGGGGAGCTGAACTTCTCCCAAGCAGGTTTCCAGGAATTCTTTCCATTTATTCACCCATGAATGAAGTCAGAAAGCATCATTGGCAACGGCAGTGGCTTTCAGAGCACGAATAACAGACAAGGGTTCCTTGGGCTTTGAGAGAGTGGGCATTTCTTTCAAGGATAGCTATTTCCTTAGCACACTAGCCTTCAGCTACTTCTCGATTCTCCTTTGCTTAGCTTAAGGTCCCAGCCGAGCCACCATACTGTCATCATGTATCCAAATCAGCACGTGGGACCAAGTGCTGATTAACTGCACAGCCTGGTCTCATGGTTTTTTTTTTTTTTATAAAGAATTAGGAAATGGGCATTATGAGTTAGTGATATTCTGGTGTCATCATAATTGTTATTATATAAATTCAAAGAACATCCAAGAGACACCTGAAGAAAAGCTGAACGTCTACCAACATGTTTCCTCATTTTTTTTTCTTTTAGCACTTTGTTGTAGTTGACGTTTTCAAGAATTTTGGGTACTTTTGCAATGTTGATTGTTGATTGTAGTAAATAGAAGATGAGTATTTAAATTTGCATGTTTAATACAAAATGGGTATTAGAAAACATTCAACAACTTTAAATAGATATGACAATGACTAAAACTATGCAAGTATCCAAGACTCATTCTTTTCTAGTGATATTTGGAGATTAAATTTAAACTATTACAGTTATAATTTCTGTATTGAAATTTTATTTTTTTTTATTTAATACTTTATTTTTTTTTCTTCAAGTTACATCTCAGTAACAAACCCCTCCCTATTCCCCCTTCCTAACCCGCCCTTCCACCCTCTTCCCTCCAGAGGTTTTCCCTTTCAGTCCAACAGCTGGTTCCTTCTCTTATAACAGTAAGTATTGTACAAAACAATAGATATAAATATGCCACATTTATGAGAGTAAATTGGCCCAGTATACCTTCCCAATGTTCAGTTTATACCTATTTGGCCCCTGACTTTAACATTCTACTATCTACCCAACTCCATGAGTTTAAAGGTCTATATGTGACTCAACATTCTTACTATCTTGCAACACACTTTTAAGAGTATCTTCTTAGATCTATAACACCCTCTTGATTCCTAAACAATTCAAAATTTAACTATGAGACTCTAGCTGTCTATTCTTCAACCACCTCAGAGACCTGAGAGGGATAAATATATTTGCTTATATAGGAAGTGCAGGGCCTGCAGCTTCCAAAACTAAGAAAGAACGTACCAATGACTGCCTGGACAGTTCCCATTTTCTCTCCATACATTCCAGCATCAATCTTCAGGCTTTGGGCCCTGTTTCTCTGACAGACATTTGTTGTAGAGCAGGGATTATGAAGGACTTACCTACCCTGTCTTGGCAGAGTTAGGCTGTCGACTTCCCTGCTACCAAGTTTTGTCCTTTTTGGACAGCATTAATACAAAACCATATGCATACTAAGATTCTGGGTTGAAATGAAATTCTTAACAGAGATCCTGTCAAGGCATGCTAGTGAAATGAAATATTTATTAGAAACATTTGCTTATTTTATTTATGTATATGTTTTGCCATTCTGTTTCTATGCTGTGGACCTGTGGAGGTCAGAAGAGGGAATCGGATCCCCTGGAACTGGAGTTACAAATGGTTGAGAACCACCACACAGGTGTCAGGAACCAACCTCTGTAATAGCAACAAGTACTCTTCACATTGAATCATCTCTTTGACCTCAGTGAAAGAAAACTTTAAGATGCCTGTTGATATTGTCATTATTCTGGTTTTGTTTAGGCAGTCATATTGCTGAGGTTTCATGGGTGTAGCTTCCCTGTCATTTCTAGAAGACACAATCTTACAGCAGACTTCCTGGTCCTTTTAAAGTGTGTCCCAAAAGTTCACTCAGTCTTCTAAGATGAAATTGTTCCTCATCTTTACTAAGAGAGTCTTACTCTCTGTTTCTTCTAACTAGGAATGCAACTCCTCTGAAAGGGAATGTTGCTGTATCTTGCCATGCCTATCATTTGTTGGATGTTACATTCACTCAGTATCCATCTTTACATTAAACAGCCAATAAATGCTACTTAAATCAAAACAAATGAAATCCCTGCTTGATTCCATAATCTTAAGTCCTTGCAGCCATATCCTTTTGCCAAGCCAATTCAACTCTCACATTTATAACCTAGAGATCTAAATTTGGTATGGACAGGTACATTGCCTTCTAAAGTATCATGTCAGTACATGATAATTTAGGGATCTCATTAACTTAGGCATTAGTGAATAGTTTCTGTTATATAATGAAACCTCCTGACAGATTTTTTTTCAGTACACATTTATATATGCACAGATTTTAAGCCACATGTATAAGCAAGCAAAGTTGATTTTATATTTATTGATTTGAGTCTTCTTATTTTACATAGAGCCCCCTCCGATCATCCAAGTGCCTAATAATGTTACAGTCACTCCTGGAGAAAGAGCAGTTCTGACATGTCTTGTCATCAGTGCCGTGGATTACAATCTAACCTGGCAGAGGAGTGGCAGAGACATCCGACTGGGAGATTCAGCAAGAATTAGGACCTTGGCCAACCTCTCGCTGGAACTGAGGAGTGTGAAAATTGGTGATGCTGGGGAGTACCGTTGTATGGTTTCCAGTGAAGGTGGATCAGCAGCAGCTTCAGTTTTCCTCACAGTGCAAGGTACAGTGACCCTGGCAACTTCTGCCCAAGGGTCTCCTTCCCTCTTCCTTCTTCAGCTTCTTTCCCTACAAGTCTCTTGTGTAAGTGTTTCAGTATTTACCCAGTTATCTTAGAATGGAAGAATGCTTGGGATGTTCAGTTGTTTAAAAGTGACTAAACTGGAAACTAAATATCTCTAAACAGATAGCTTTACTGCAGTCATAACTGGACCTGCTAGTTGCCCATGTCCATTTGAAGAGAATATATAAATTGTCCGGGGATATTTGCAAGTTCTCTTGTC
The DNA here is from genome assembly GCA_907164525.1 of Lophiomys imhausi. NCBI lineage: Eukaryota > Metazoa > Chordata > Mammalia > Rodentia > Muridae > Lophiomys > Lophiomys imhausi. The sequence goes on along the minus strand of CAJQZJ010032614.1, from coordinate 2,396,297 downwards.
TACTATTCAGACAAGAGCAGATGTGCTCAGGGTGGTATGGTCCTAGACATTCCTCAAGTAGATTTAAATAAAATTTTAATTGTTCTCATAATTGCCTGCAAGGAATTGATCTTCATTTAAATATTACACTAGCACATATATGACTAATTTGATTTTTTTGTTTTAAAATTAAATTTAGTAAATTTTACTATTAATTTTATTTTAGTTATTTGTTTGAAGTGACCCTTGTAGTAGTGAGATCAGCTTATCTCAATTTATTTATTTAGTGTAAAAAATATGGCTAATTAAATTATTTACTAGTATTTTGATTATTGTTAATTGGTTTGGCGGCTAATCCTCAACCCACCATTATAAATGAGCACACAGAGACCATGTGGATTTTAACAAGCCTTGGCCTGAGTTGTGCAATCCTGGCCCATCTAAGCTAGCTCTTAAGTCTATTACCCAAATATGACCTCATATATACATACATCCCCTTGGACTGCCATTCTCCATGATATGCCGATGTTCCTGGCCATGTGGAATGACGTTCCTTTTTCTAACCCATGGTGTGTGCCTCCTTCCTGCTGCTCCTGGCTGGAATGAATTAATCCTCCGTCTAAAGCGCAGGCTTCCTGCTCTAATCCCAGGAAGTCCCACCTTTCTCTGTTTTTGCCCAATCTCAGGCCTTGGCATTTTATTTAACCAATCAGATTCAATGTAAGTAACAGACAGCAAGCAGGACCAATTAATTAACATTTAGAATGCTTAACACTACCCCAACAATTTAGGATTTTTAAAATTTATTCATCTATAGTACAATATATCCCAATCACAGCTTTCCCTCCCTCCATTCCTCTAATACCCTTCACTTCCCTTCTCCCCCATATCCATTCCCTGCCATCTCCCACCAGAAAAGAGCAGGTCTCCCAGGAACATCAATCCAACATAGCACAACAAGATACAGAGGTCAGTCCACCTGTTGCCCTCTGTCCCAGAGCTCTCACATCCTCATTATTCTTAGTTGCTTAGGTCTACAGTAAGGTGGGACTAACTTCCCTGGATGTGCTAAGTTTCATGCTGCTTGCTTTTCAGTCTTGTCAACAGCTGATCTTCACACCCTCTGTAACTGGTTCTCAGGTTTGCCTCTCACCTTGGGTCTGTAGCATGTCGAATTAAGGCACCTTGACTTGTGACTGTTCCCTGTCCTCAGGTCCCCCAGGGTAGCTCAGTTTAAAACCAAAGGGGACCACTGCCCTTTAAGCTGTCTAGTCTCTGTTGATCCATGTCTCTGGAGAAGACACTATTTCACAAGATCTACAACTGGATTTGATGCTTGTGAGTTGTAGGTTTTTATTACGATTAGGAGTGTTTTATGAGATGTTTCCTGGGAAAGTCTGACTATCTGTTCGTCCTGGATGAAGCATTTCTAAGAGAGTCTGCTACTTCCCTTCCATACCCCATTGGTACCATGTGCCAGGACTTGTAGCCAACCTGACTTTCCTCTTGAGGCTTTGCTGTTCTGTGTCCCTGCATGTCCCAGCTGTCTTCATGTTTTTGTGGATTTCTGAAGCTCTGGATCTCTTTCTCTTTGGAGAATAGAATGAAGTCTTCTTCTCTTGACATTTCATCACTATGTTACACGTGAACAGCTTCTAAGTCTGGTGCCTTACCATGAATTCTACTAGGCCATATCTTTGTATGAATGCATATGTGTGCAGTGGCACATGTATGTGCGGAATGGTATGTGTGCATGCATTTGTGCATGCATATGCAGGCCACATGGCCTTAAGTTTCATTCTTTACACATCTCCCACCAATCATTCATTCTTTATTTGTTTGTTTGAGACAGGGTCTTTCTCTAGCCTGGAAATCACCAAGTATGGTGGGCTGGGTGCCCAGTGAGCCCAAGTATCTTTCTTTCTCCACTTTCCCAATGCTGGCATGTTCAATCCTTCAAGATCAGCTCTAAAGATTTGTAAAATAAACATTGTATTGACTGAACTACCTCCCAGACCTCTACTAAAATATTTTAAATACAGCTTATAATAAATTATAATATTGATGAAATTTTGTTACACCTTATTCAGATGTGGTTTTAATGTCATATTTCTTTCATACATACAAATACACATGAAAACACATACTCACACATATAGACATTTCACTAAAAGCAAAGTATGCATAGACTAAGTGTTTAAATCACTGGAAATGGGTGTGTTAGTAATGCAGTTTAATAGCTACTCTTTATTGTTTTTGAAAGCTATCCATATAAAGACCAGAAACTGCTACAAAATTTCTTTCTGTGTTAGGATTATTGACATCTAAGTGCTTACAGACTGGCTAAATGTCTTAATGTAATGGGAAAATTACTCTTGGCACCTTTTCACCATTAAGTTGAATGATTTGATTGCTGCCTGCATAGAATATGTAATTTCAAGTCCTTGATGTGGGAGACTGATTGCATCAGAATGGGGTCTGGTTATTTGGTAATGGTGTTAGAAACAATGTAATAACATGCCTGAAGTAAATCCCCAAAACAATTTTCTAGAAGTCTTATTTTAGAGAACAATCATTTCAAGACTTACAGTATTGCTAAAGAGAGAAAACAGAAAGTGAAGTGAGATTATGAAAGATGCTCTACCTCTGATCACTATTTTCTCTGTGGTCCTTCAGGTATAGTCTGCAATTGGAAGGCTCGTCCATTGTTAGTGAATTTGTCATTAGGTTGAAGTTGCTTTGGTAAAGAGGCCAATGAATTTCCACTTAGTGATGACCCAGAAGATAATCCAAATCTGTTCACTTAACAATTGGGTTATTAGAGCTCCAGAGTCATCCCAGCATATTGATGGCTTTGGATAAAGTAATGGGCTTCTGGAAGCTAATATTGGTTCTTTATTTGAAATTCCTCAGAGTGAGATTGTAAAATAAAATCCAAACACTTGTTGAGAAAAAAATTTAACAAAAATAGCATTTACAAGAGCTACAAAATATTTAGGAATATATTTAACCAAAAAAAAACCCTGAAAGGTCTTTGCAAATGAAAATGACAAAATAGTGATAAAAGAAATTACAGAGCACACCAAAAAGAAAAAAAAGAGGAAGATGCCATAGGTTCATGGATTAGCAGAATTAATATTATGCACATGACATTGCTACTCAATGCAACTCTCATCAAAATACCAATTACTTCCTTCACAGAAATAGAAAAAGAAATTTTAATTTCACATGTAACCACAAAAGGTCCAGAACAGTCAAAGTGATTCTGATTCAAGAAACAGAAAATCAAGCAAAGGCTGGAATTAATACAATATTTGACTGCAAAACATACTAAAGAGTTTTAGTTGCTAAAATAAGAGAGCTTTGGCATAATAATAGATACAAAGACAAATGAAGTAAAAGCCAAGAAAAACCGCTGCAAGAACAGTTGAAAGGAGATAGTCTCTTCAGTAAATGGTACTGGCAAAATTCTGCAGGTGCAGAAGAATGAAAATAATTCCTTTCTTTTTACCATATACAGAAAGGAACTCAAAATCAATCAAAGATCTTAAATATTGAAACTATGTATAATTGTTACAAAAAAGGAAACACTTCAAGACATTGGAAAGGCAATGTTTATAGATAGGACCAAAGACATAGATAGCAAAGGTGAAAATAGAAAAATATGATTACATTAATGTGGAAGCTTGTAAAAGAAATAAAATTCAGAGATAAACCTACAGAATATTTTAAGCAACTCATATGACCAGCGATAATTATACAGAACATATAAGAAACTCATAAATATTAATACCAAAACAGAATAACAAACAGAATACCCTACCAAACAAACAACAATAGCAAACAGAAACAACTTCCCTATCCCAAAGCATCTAATGTAATTATAAAGATGTTAATAAGTAATTAGGTATTTCTCAGAGGAATGAACTCAAATGATCACCAAGAGTATAAAGAAATGCTCAGTTTCATTAATCCTCAGGAGGTGCAAATTGAAACTGCAGTGATACATCATTTCATTGCAGTAAGAACATCCATCATCAAATAGATAAAAATTCACAAATTTTTGTGAGTGTGAGAAAAAAGAGAACTCTCAAGGACTGTTGGTGGGAATGTGAACTAGTGTCGACATTTTGAAAATCAATATATAGGTTTCTCCAAAAATTAAAAATAGAATGCTGTGTGACCCAGTAATTCTACTGATGAATGCATATTCCATAGAAATAAAATCATTACTCTATAAAGAGATTTCCATGTTTATTGCACAATTATTCACAATAGCTAAAATGAAGAATCAACTCAGATATCCTGCAGGTGATGAATGGGTGAGGAACATGTATAATATAGACACACAATGGACTATTATTCAAAAAAAAAATGAAATGCATTATATGCAGCCACCTGATGGAACTGGAAGTCCCTGTGCTAAATGAAATGAGATGAACACCGAAAGAATGCTCTCACTCACTGAAGGAACCAAGTCAGTGTCATAGACTAACCAAATCCAACAGTGTTAATTAGAAACTGGGAAATTGTGTGTGAGCATGGAGAGATAAAGTTTAAAAAGGGCTACCAAAACACAGTAAGCCTGGTAGAAGTACTTCTGGCTTTTCTTAAATATAATAAGATATCTGTCCATTAAATAATTTATGATACATTTCAAAATGATTACCTGTATTAAACTTTCAATATATAAAATGATTAACGTTTGAAGAGATTGGAATATTTATCATCCTGCTTTGGCTATATAGTATATATGCATTTAATTACCATAATGGATCTCACACAGATGAATGAATATTATGTTTTAATTAAAAAAAAAGATGACCTGACCAGGTTCATGGCACATGTTTAATCCCAGCTCTCAGAAGGCAAAGATAGGTGGATCTCTGTGAGTTTTAGGCCCGCGTGGTCTATGTAGTGAGTTCTAGGACAACAGGAGCTACATAGAAAGACCTTGACTCAAAAAAAAAGATAAAAGAAAAGAAAAAGATACAACAATGCAGTGGAAAATCTGAATTAGAGGCATTAATGGTACATAAAAATAAAATTAGAGGTATAGTGGATAAAGTTGAAAATTTTTAAGAGCACTGAGATAAATACTTAATACTTGAACAATAAGACTTTCTTAAAAATGGAAATTCCATCTAAGATTTATATCTGTTGAAGAAATGTAGCCAATTGAAATTAAAGAAATTATTAAAATAGTTGAAGAAAACTGTCTTGGGGTGTGGTGGCAGAAAATTGTCCAGGATGACCAATTCAAGCAAAGCAATGAAGTGAGAGCTTCCTCTAGATACATTCTGGCTGAAGTCTGTTGCTGGTGTGAAGGAAAACCTCCACAAGCATGCACCCTATGTCAATATATTGTAACAGCAGAGATCAAAAGCATAATGACATCAGACTTATCAAATACATCACAGGCTAGAAGATAGTTGCAGTGGGTATCTTTCATGCATGTCCCTTAGGGTTAGAATACTTTCCTTAAGTTTAGGAGGAATTGCTTTTTATCTTGATGGGAAGTAGAAAACAGCGAGATTAGATACTACATTCCATGTCCCCTAGTAGGCCGTGTGGTCAGATTCATATGTCCCAGTGGGGATGTTGACTCTTGCTTTTATTCTTGGCAGCATCATGGGATGCAAAATTCAGTGATATCAGAAACCAATGTCCTAGTGACCCTTCACCGTCAATCTGAGTGTTGGCTGGCTGATTTTCTTTGTCTTTCTTTTTTTCTGTTTGTTATCAAATCTCCTTTTGATTTTTAAAAACAAAACAAAGCATGTACTTGTAGTGAATTTCTTTCAAGTTAGCCCATTATGGTTTCTGTTGTTTGAAGCTAAGAATTGCAGCTGGCCCAATAGTGGGAAAGATTCATGTACTCTGAGAAAGAAAGATGGAATCCAGGAATTTATGATCTGGTTAATTTGTCTGTCTTATAAAAGGACACTTTAAAATGTTTCAGAGTTGAGGGGAAAAAAATACCAACCTCATTGCCTCCTTAAAATTACTGAAAATGAGAGTTGAGTGCCAAAATATTTTTTAAAAGAATGATACATCAAAATTAAATGTTGAGATATAACAAACTACTGACTTTCTCTCAGCAACACTTACCAGGCTCGTTACCAATCCATCAGACAAACCTTGGGATGTGTCCTAGTTGAAGTTTCTATAGCTGTGATAAAATAGCATAATGAAAAGCAATCTTGGAGGAAATGGGTTATAAAGCTTACCCATCACTGTTCATCACTGAAGGAAGTCAGGACAGGAACCCAAACAGGGCAGGAACTTGGAGGCAGGAGCTGATGTATAGGCCATGGAGGGATGCTGCTTACTATGTCTTTATTTGTGTCAATGGGAGGATAAAGTATAAAATAAGAATCTAGTGCTATTTTTCTTAGTTAAAACTTTAGTTTTAAGCAGTTTGTCATATTGAAGGTAAGTCTTCCTAAACTTTATTTGTAGGCAATAATAGTTTGCTTAGATTTAAAGATATGACAAACAGCTTGCCACTGCATCCTGAGTTGTAGAAAGTCTTTCCAAGTGTAGATAATTTAGACACTGTACATTCATGCTGTAAAATTATTGCTTTTGAAAGAAAATAAACAAATTTAGAGCTCACATGATTTTATTAATGTGGAATCTGTCTCTCAACGTAACTATAGAATAAGGCTAGGCACAGGGTATCCACAATGCTGATTCTGATGAACTACTTTCATGTTTTCCATATCCTTTGATTTTGGTTTCTCTTGTCACTTTGGAGTTGTCATACTTAAAAACAATGAAATATTATGGCCAAGTTTTCTCTCTTCTCTGTAGTCAATTAACTTTAAAGTTATGCCTTCCAAATAGTGCATGTTCTCACGGTACTTCTGGGTATTAATGAACACTCTGTATTACTTGTATTTTTGTGTTTTTTTTTAATTTATTTGTTTGTTTTTGACAGTGTTTTAAACCTCCAAACACAGTCTCTAGAGTGCTTAGATTATAGGAGTCTATAAATATGCCCAGCATACTGCTGTTTCTATATGTTGGAACAATGTGTAGTTGTACTCCTTGATTTTTCTCTCATCTTTGTTAAAGCATTAGCTACTACTTGGAGGGAATGTTGTAAGACACACCTGAATTCACATTTGTGCAGAACTTATTTTAATTAATAAAAATCTACTAGTATCAAAGTGTTATGATGATAGGTGTGGCTAATATAAAATTTAGTAGCCTAGAATAGTAGTTGTCTTAGGTTTCTATAGTTGCAATAAAATACCACAACCAAGGCAACTTAGAAAAGAAAAGATTTAATTAGGGTTATATTTTCAGAGGTTCAAATCCATGATGGAGGAACAGATGGCTGGCATCATGAGCAGCTGAAAGCTTACATCTTATTTTTTTTAATTTTACTAATTTTTTTCATATAGTAATTTTGATCATATACTTTCCTCTCCCTAACTCCTCCCAGATCCTCCCCTCTTCCTTACCCACCCAACTTCATGTTCTTTTTCTTTCTCAACCAGTCTCCCAAAACAAGAAAAAGCAAACATAAACATACACGCAAACACACACACACACACACACACACACACACACACACACACACACGTGCCAAAACAAAAAGCACAAACACACACAAAAACATTGATTCCATTTTGTACTGGCCAGCTATTTTTAAAGCATGAGATCTCTGGAGTGTGGGTGATTTATCCAGTGATACTCCTTTAGAGAAAACTGGTTTTCCTTTTCCCAGAGGTATCAATTGCAAATAACTTCTTGGTTAGGTGTAGAACTTTCCCTGTCAACTTTTCCTTCTCAGTGTTGGGGTTTCATTTGTTTTAAATCTGTGCAGGTCTTTTGCATGCTGCCACAGTTGAAGTTCACATGTTGATCATAAGCAGGGGGTAGAGAGAGTGCGGAGAGAGAGTGCTAGCACTGGGGATGGAGGCAGGCTTTTGAAGACTCAAAACCTGCCCCCATGACACACCTCCTCTAACAAGGTGTGTCACACTTACTAATCCTTCCCAAACAGTTCTAGCAACTGGGAACCTAGCATTCAACCATAGGCTCCTATGGGGACCTTTCTCATTCAAACCACCACAGTAATCACTACAAAAATTTTGTATACATCTGCATACTTTTCTTCTCTGAATTCTTTTTTTTAAACACTGTGGAATTCATTTAAAAAAGGAATTTACCTGACATTTCTTGAGTTGAGCTATGAACTCAGTGTTCAGGTAAGATTGCATTTATCTAGACAGCATATTTGAGAATTTATCTTGTATCTACAAAAAGTCAGAAATTGTTTTATATATTTTAAAATATCTTTAATGGAGAATTGTTCATAAGAGTGTCATGAAGAAATTCAATGAACAAAAATTTATATCTGAAAACTTAAAGTTACAGAATTTTGTATTACTAAGTTACAGACTAAGCTGCCTTAAATCCTTTCTGAGCTAGAAGTGAAATCTAACAAAAGGAGCAAATGCAACATTTCAGTAGATAATTAAATTAGCTTTCTTGTAATAAAAGTTTAACATTCAATTTATCTGCTAAATGCAGTCTATTGCCTCCATGGATCAAGTTTCTGTTTCAACACATTCCAACTCCATGCATTCAAATGGCAAAAGCTAGCATATGCTTCACATTCTACTGTCTTTCATCTAAGGCGTCTGTAAGGATGTTAGGGAATTTTGATTCTAGTTGGAGGGAATTCTCTCTCTCTCTCTTTCTCTCTCTCTCTCTCTCTTTCTCTCTTTCAAACTTAAAAGACAGAAAAATTAAAGTGTCTTGAAATAGAACTTATGAGGAAAAATGTAAGAAGTCGATTTATTTAGATTGTTAAGCGGACAGGGTTTGGATGGCTTAGTAGATATTCAAGTTTAAAAAAATTATTAAAGTAGCTATAAACAAAGACCATTTCAATTTTCAGCAAGGAGGGATCTTGTGAAAATGGACATTAACACAAACCCAATGAGAGAGCTAGCAGGAAGGATATTCAGATGTTGGAGAGGTTAAATGCTGGACTGAATGCACTAGCTAGGAGAAAGATACTTCTCAATACAATGACTGGAAGCTAGGAAGTGATAGAGAGGATGAGGAATCAGCAAACATGTCAGCTCACTAAATGATGGAACTGCCAATTAGCAGCTGAAAAGTTGCTTGGAAAATAGTGTGCCATCTAATCCTTGCAGATTGTGTTTATGTTAACCATGGTCTGTTTCCATTCATAGCACTTCTGACCCTGAATATGTAGGGTTTTTCTATTCTCACCAACCAAATCTCCAGGTCTTTGGATGTCAAAATGCTCAGTTGTGATACTCCTCCATATTAGCACTGGATACACAGGTCAAGGGACCATTCCCAGAAGACACACTAATTTCACATGCAAATCAACCATCAAAGCCTCCTGTACTTCTGATCAACCAAAATTGTGTCAGAAGGTTTCTGTGGCCACTTCATGAGGATGCAGTAGTTTGCTACAGTGGCTCTAGAAGTCAGCATGACACTATCTAATAACTTACAATTAGTGATTAAATAATACTTATAAATACTCTAGTTATTTTGCAACCACTGATTTAGTAATTCTGATAAAGATACACAAAGGAAAAACATCCTGCATTTGTTATTTTATTAAGAAAGGATATGTGAACAATTAGATTAAGAGTTTTGAGAAGTTCCTGATTCCTATGTACCCATGTGTCAGCATGTAAATTGTTCCTCTGAGTTCTGTAAACTTCTCTAGTAAATTAGGCCAACTTGAGAAGGGGTTAGTGTTAACCTTGGATTTGTATCTTGAAACTGAAACTTGGTTATCAATTATATTTATTAATAAGTATAAACTGTAATATTAGGTTAGCAAAGCAGCCAGTGGGCTGGTAGGAGGCTGTCAGGCCTGGCTCGCCTTAACTGGCAGCCTAATCTGTCCTGGGGATAAAGCCTTCATCACCTGCAACCTAAATCCTTTAACTAATATATTTATTAATAACTATAAATTATTACAATAGGCTGGTAGAGCAACCAGCAGCCTGTTGGGAGACTGGCAGGCCTGACTCAACTTAGAGGCCTGTAGGCCTTGTGGGGCAGCTTCTGGATATTTATTAATAATGATAAACTGTTGTATTAGGCCAGCAGAACAGCCAGTGGTGGCCTGGCAGGGTATAGCTGCTAGGACCTGCCAGGAGGCCTGTGGCTGGAAGCCTGTAGGTTTGCCTTACCTAGAGGCCTGTGGGCCTTTCAACTTGAAACCCACGGTGGCCTTTTTCCCAATAATTAAATACACCAAGACCTTTTAATGTTTCAGTGCTTAGGCCTTAGCTGGGCAGACTCTCAATTAGCTCACCTAAATTAATCACAGATCACCTAATCCCAACCAGCCATGTGGCTTACTGTACCTCCAGAGCTCTCAGTCACATCTGTCTGCTTCTGAGTCTCCTGGAGGAAAAGAAGATTCCTCTGTGTAAAACCCAGAGTTCCTTTCTTTACCCAGGAAGTCACACCTTCCTATACTCTTTCTGTCCAGCTAATTGGCCATCAGCAACTTTTATTAACCAATCAGAGAGTGCCTCAGAAAGGGTGGTAACCAGATCTCTGAGCACTGAAATCAGCCTCTGAGAACCAATGTGTCAGACCTTCCTCTAACAGTATCTGGTTTCTGAACTATATATGATGACAAATCTGTTATCTAAAATGGGCAGTTTTGAGGGACTGGGCCTTTAAACTGAATAGAGTTGAGTTGCCTCCCATGTGTATGTGGGGGGGGCAGGGGGGACGTGTCTCTCATACATGATGTCAGAGTGTTATGATAAATTTCAGGGACAGTCTAGCAGGAGAAATACCTAGAAAAAAGTATGGAGGGGAAGGTGACCCAGAGTTTCTGGGATAGTACTGCACTCAATGTATGTGCACCAGAAAAATAAATGAGAAACAGAAAGTTTAGGTACATATGTCATGTGTACTAAAATTATTTAAATCCAACCTTCCTCAGTATTGACTAATATCTTAACTGTCCAATTGAAAATAAGAAAATATATTTGCTCTTTTGTGGGGGAGGAGGTATGCTATTTGGCTATTATAAATAACGACTATATTTAATATAAGAGCTAATACCACATAGTAAAAATTCTTTACTGCATCTGAAGGAAGTAATGCTGGGTTAAGATCATCTGTCTAGTGAGAGAGTAAAGCAGCCAGATTATGTTGAGCTCTTCATTCAGGTTATGCCATAAGGCCCTGTGTCAACCTTGTTTTGTAGTTGGTATATTTTTATTCACATGAAGCAATGCAGAAGTACATTGAATTCCTTGTTTTAAAACTCTTGTTAGAATGAGTTATTGATGGTATTTTATTTGGTTGTCTGTTTATATGTTTATTTATTCATAAATGTATTTACCAAGAGTTAGCTATTTGACAATGTACCCCTTGCTGTAAATGTATATGAAAAGAAAACAGCATTCTGTTCTTCCAAAAGCCAGTAAGTCAAGCTGGTGGTATACTGAGTTTCATATTACTTGGTGGTATGAACCAGCTCCTCTTTCTTGCTCCATCCATAGCACCTAAAACAATTAAAACAAAACAAACAAACAAAATAAAATTTAAAAAATACCACAACAATAAAAACAGTGACTATAATGTAATAAAGGAATTAAAACAAAATGCAGCAATGTGAACTACATCAAGGCATCTTAAAGCCTTTAATCCTATCCTGGAATGCTGGGTAGATTAAGGAGGGCTTCCTCCAGGAGATGATGCCTGTGGAATTCCCTGAAAAGCAAGGCAGCTTTTACCAGGATCTACAAGCTTTCAGAAAGCCTTTGCAAATGGAGAGAGGTGCCTAGTCACTGTAGGATTAACACAAAAATGTGAGCCTGCTGAGGGAGTGCCCAGTGCAATACAGAAAGCCATCATCATGGTGGTATGCCCCCCCCCCCATCTTCTGCATCTTTATTTACTTAATTTACTTATTCATTTTGGAGACAGGTCTTGCTATGTAGACCTGGCTGGCTTTATGCCCCCCCCCCATCTTCTGCATCTTTATTTACTTAATTTACTTATTCATTTTGGAGACAGGTCTTGCTATGTAGACCTGGCTGGCTTGAACTCACAGAGATCCACCTACCTCTGTTCCCTATATCTAGCAACAGCCCTCGTCTTGTAGAATGGGAGGCATCATTTAGGTTTGAGAGTTTATGACATTGCCTCAGTAAAATGACAAGATCCTAGAGAGAAAGACAGTTGACTGATGCTACCAGGATTAAGCTGGAGATGGAAGGAAAATATTCCAGGCATGATCTACTGTGTTGGAATATAAAGGAAGGGTTGTGGTTGTGATAAAGCAAGTGAAGGAATGATGAAGTGACAGAATGGGAGGTTGTAACTTCACACTGGACTTTCCTGGCAGGTTCTCTTCAACTGCATGGTGGCTGCGTCCCTGATAAGTAAAGTAGCAACTGAATTTGGCTGTTAGGTTCTAATGGTTCCTTCAAAAAGTCCCATGGAGTTGTGCTTGGTTCTATGATTCTTTTTATTTTTTCTTTTTTTTTAATCTATCTATCTATCTATTTATTTATTTATTTTTATTTTTGATTCTTATATGCTTGTTTCAAATGACTCCTTTTTATGCGCTAACCAACTTTTGATTACTATGTAACCAAAAGTAGGTTTAGAGACACTAGACACTTTTGTAAATCCTCAGTAGCCTAATTAATATGCCACAAACCAATAACGTACATTTTTACTTGCTGTTACTTAAAAGCCAAATGAAATATAAATCTCAACTATGTCCTTTCTGCCTTATTTAGAAATTCCATGACTTAGAGAAATTGTAAAACCACCACTAAAGAAAAGACTCTGCAATAATTGTTAATAGTCATCATTTATTTGAAGAGTTTACAAGTGAGAATAAATTTTTCTTAAAATTCAACCCCCCTTATTCATCACATTTTTTATTTTGACATGTTTTGAATGATCAGTCGCAAACAATGCCTAAATATGCCATGATAGAGGTTCTTGGCCCTCATATGACTGCTGAACTGGGGCCGGGGACTGATTGTAGGGACACTCCACCCTGGAGGAGTGGGATGGAGGGAAGAGGGGGTGGAGGGTGGGAGGGCAGGACTGGGAGGGGTGGAAAGAGGCCACTGTGATGGAGATGTAAACTGAAGTAATAAATAAACATAAAAAAAGAAGAAGAATATGCAATAAAAAAGGGCTCATATGTTTGAAAAAAATGAAAGAAAAAGAAAAAATAGCATTAACTGGAAACATTAGCATATAAATGATTTCTGAGAATTAGTTAAAATGAATATCAAAGAAATAAACATTGGATATCATTGTATCAACATTGGATAATATAAAATGTAGATTTTTGTGTAATTTGTAGATTTTTTTTGCCCTTAAGATTCTATGATTAAGGGCTGGGCATGGTGGTGCATGCCTTTAATCCTAGCACTTGAGAGGCAGAGGCAGGCGGATCACTGTGAGTTCGAGGGCAGCCTGGTCTACAAAGTGAGCCCAGGACAGCCAGAGCTGTTACACAGAGAAACCCTGTCTTGAAAAAAAACAAAAAACAAAACAAAACAAAAAGATTCTATGATTAACATGGAATCTAGCCTTACTTTATTATTGAATGTCTTTGAAACTATCATTCTTCTTTTAAATGATGAATTTCACAATAACACTGACATTTGGGTGTGAATTTTTAATTTAAAAAAAATTAACTTTTGGTAAATTCAGCATCTATCTAGGTGGATTTTGATTTTTGTCTAGTTCCTTGCCTGTGTGGTTAGTTGCCAGCTCGCCACCTACTGGTAAATCTACAGATTAGCTATCTTCCCTCTGACATTAATACTTTCTCAGTAGCCTGTAGCTGGGAAAATTAGTCTTCCCCAGGGACAAAGCCCCTAGTTAGTATTCAGTCCTAAAAACATGTAGATGCAAGCAACACTAAATGGACTCAGTAGGTTGTATTTGTATATATTTTATGTGTATATCTGTAACCATAATAATTCAAGAAAGATGTAAGTTTGAGAGGGAGTTGGTGATAGTGGGCATTCATGGCTACTATATTGGACAGCATAGATGATACTCTTTGTGGAGAGAATAAAATCAGACAAAGCAAAGAAATTCAGGAAACTTACTTCACCTGTCATATTAAGAAACCATTATTCAAAATCTCTTGTATTATTATTATTTAGGAAATAATTTCCACCTGGGAGAGGTTATAACCAGGTCTTTGTATTTCCATTGATGAAGCATCATTTGGAAAGTTTATTTTTTGGCTTTGTTTGTGTTTGTTTTTGAGACACAGTCTTGCTATATAGTCCAAACTGGCTCCAAACCTGCAATTCTCCTGCCTTTGCCTTCTGAGTACTAGGACTACAGATGTGCACTACTGTCCAAGTCTGTGAATGCTTAACTTGATCCTTTCCCTATCTTTGGGATTTTAGTGGACTGACTTTTTTCTCCAGGCAACCAATTTCTGGTTTTATTGACGTTGCTTGTTTGTTTTGTATGGTTGATTGGCTGTTTTCAGTTGTCATCTTCCACTCTTTGGAAGGAATCTCTGGCTACTTATGAAACTTCTCTAGTAGGCAAGAGAACTTTGAAATATTGAAATATATTCTCCTGCCATTTCTCCTAGTTGCAAATTAAGAGGAAGTTCAGGGAGTAAGCGCCTGTCTCTTACAAATCGTGCTTACTGAGATTATGTCATTTTCATTGTGCAAGCTTCATGCATACAAGTCAGTGCCAGCACCAATGGTGATTACTCTCCTAATCAGAAATGGAAGTAATTCATCTGAGAACAATGTCAACATGTTTTGAAGAAACTGAATGACCTAAATCAGTAAGTAGATAAATGTTGTCAGGCTAGGTTACAGCTACTAATTGCAATTCTCAGAAAATTTAATCAATGGTAGTCAGTAAGTATATAATGTTTTGAAGTTATCTTTCTCTATGACAAATGCTGCTGCTTAGAAGAAAGAGCAACATCTGCAGAATTCATTTTGCAGTTGTACAATGCAGTAGAAATCAATTTCAGGAATTCAATGCTAATTATTTCCCAGTTTCTCAGGCAGCATTGTTCATGAGAATCTCAAAGATCATTGACATGCTCATGGCACAAATTACCCATAATGAAAAGTAGATTCAGGAACACAATAAATCAGCTACCTTTTCAAAAGCATAAGTCAATTGAATGGCTTGGTTGGTTGTAGGTCTTCACCGTGGTCTTTTGGGACTCTCACCTGACCTTTCATGTTTCCTTAACTTCCAGTGGTTTCTTTGAGTCACATCCCCAGTTTTAGATTTCATTACGTAAGCGTTTTCTTTTCCAGTTGTTACACATGCCAGCATATTACTGCTTACGTTTAAAACCCAAACTTATTATATAATCTGCTAATTCTATCACAAAAAATTATGAAGCTGTTATTTTTAAGTATTGTTTTAATTAGTTCACCTCAACCTAGGAAATATGACATGTGAGATTTGTAATGTCTTAACACCAGGCTAAAGTGATTAAAAAAAAAACTTTTAATCTGATTCAGTAGCTATTAGGCTTACAAATGCTTGTACTGGTCAGGTTTGTAAGTTAGAATAGGCGATGAGCTGTGTTTATATATGATGTTAGTTTTTAAAGTCTTGTTTGAAACACTCTGCCACCTTTCAAGGCAAGGAGGATAGGGAGCCTCTTAGCTTTCCCCCTACAAGGAGGATGTTTAGTGCTGAACAACAACACGGGAAGCCTGCTTTCATATGCACAGATTCAGTGCGTAGTTACAGCTGCAGGGCCACGTGCTGCCACATGGAAACCAAAGGACCAAACAAAGTCTTCAGCTCTCCTCCGTGCTGTTTCTAGAGGAACATTAGGTGGATTAGTGTGTTTGCTATGATATTATGAAAGGGTGCATATCAGTCATTAATTAGTCCATGTCACCAGAGGCAATAGTGCAATAAGAAGGAAAATGCTTTCCACGATGATTGATGAAGTACATCTTTGATGACTAGAGTCACTCCACAGAGTATGACATTTACACGGGCGTAAACACATTCTCATTGCGTCATCATCACTTCCCCAGCACGTGCCAGGTGACATCGGTATTAGCATGCTTTTCTTTTCTTCCTGCCGGTAAAGCAGAAAAATAATTTTAGGTTTTTACCTAAAATAATAATTAATCTTAAGTATCTAGAGACAATCCTAAGCTTTATAAGAAATAATAAGCATTACCTTTAAATAGCTGGATAATCTAAATAGAATATAAGGATAATGGCTATCACGTCATGGAATGCCATGCACAGGGGTATTTAAATTTCTGTATTACTTATTTTGTTATATTTACCAAACTGTGGTAGGTTAAAATTTAAGACAACAGTTACCTAGCATCTACTAGATGCCAGGAATTGATCTTTTTTATGAATACAAATGTAATTGTCTCAGCATAACCCTCTGGCAGTAGGTAATTGTTGTTTCTATTAAAGTATAGACAACATGAAATCAGCAAGACCAAAGTTTACTCCTCTAACTACCTTTCAAAGACGTTGGGAAAATTAATAAAGTATTCTGAACCTTAGTTTTTCATCTGTAAAGTAAGTCTAGCATTCAGTACTCTGCATATAATACACACAGATTTAAGCCTGCCTTTCTACTTCAGTAAATGGAAATAAATGCAGCCTAAAAACAAACAATACATTTATGTTTGTGAAGTCTTTGACAGTAAAGTGTTTGAAACATAGTAGCCTCTCAATAAATGAATGCTGAGTGAAAGTAAATGAAAACATACAGAAATTTACCCAAGTACTCTGTGTATGCCTATGGTAGTAAATATTGTGAATAGTTGCTTAGGTTTAAAGCATTATCATTATCTGATTATTAAATCTCCTTGAAGAGAAAGTCCTTAGATGTGATTTTGAAATTTTCCAACCAGTGGCTCAAGAACAGCAAACCATTTGCAGCAGTGAGGAGAGATACCTCTCAGTGCAAGGGTGATCCTGGCAAATTCAAAGGGTTGATGAAATTTGTTTTTAATATGCAGATCCTATTAAGTGGAATGATGTTTGTTTTCATGGGCATTTATATAATTCATTTCTATAGTTAATAAAGGCACTGAAGACTTAAAACTGTTTAAATGCATCAAATGTGTATATACTCATTTAATTATTTTGAATCATTGGTGAGAAATTATTTTTAAATGTATATTTTGGTTTTGCTATAACTTAGAAATAAAGCAACAGTATGCCCTTATCCCTCCACATTATGTTCCTGTTGCTTTGGCTAATAGTGTGGGGCTGTGAATGATGAATGTACCGATGGGAGACCTGGTGATCAGAAAGTTGGTGAGGGCTGTGAAATTATAATAAAAATCTCAAATAAAAACCAGCCACCTATACTCAGGACTTAAAACTGTACCTTGGCTTCTAAATCCAACTTTAAATATATTTCCCCCATTAAAATGGAGTTAAATGTATAAACAAGGAGACAGAGATTGTATTTGTTTGTGGGTAAATAAGGTCATTGCACTGAAGAGTTGCATTTTTCTATGTCATACTCTTGTCCACCCCCCCCACCATTACCAATGTGGGATTCTTCCCCTATGTGTTAAAAAAAATTAACAATTAAAGCCGTTATAGCAAGAGGTATTATGTCCTTATTAACCTAATTAAAGGCTGACTCATTTTGGCCATCTTTATTCAACTGTTACTTGGTGGTCAGCCAGGTTTGGCTCCCTGTGTTGGCTCACGCCCTTTCTGATTTTCTTATCATGAGCAGGGATAGTCTTCCTGGGGGCAATAGTAAATTTCTCACCTCTTTTAGGATGAAGTCATCCCATCTGTATGTAACACACAGATTTATTTCATGACCCGGGCAGCACCCTACATCCAGGCTTTATTTGTTCAATAACCTCTTCACTCTCTGCATCCTGGTTTGAGTAACTGACATTTATTTGTACTTTGATATCTGAACCACAGAGCCTACCAGTGGGATTCTTGCTGGGATACATGCCAGGCCAATTCTGGCAGACTTCATTGCAAGGCACCAAGTTTAGACAAAAGTCTTGAGAGCCGCCTGAAACTTTGCAGCAGTCATATGTTAACATGAGCTAGCCATGAGAAACACTTTATTTTAGAAAGGTGGGACTGAATAAATGTGAGTATCCAATAAATCGCAAAAGAATAGGAAATGAATTGCTCCTCTTTCTCTTCTCATCCCTGGGAGACTGTCAGTGACACCCCTATACCATGTGCAGTCCCTCAGCCTTCCAGAACTGATGGAGTCCAGATGGAATCACAATGTGAATTTACTGGCTGTGGCCAGTCTGCCCTTGACCTCATGCATTTCTTTAGCCCTACGGTCACTGAGAAGAATCTGTGGAATAATGAGGCTATCAACCAAGTCCACAGGCTGGAAAAAGCTTTCAAACGTTGACTTCAAAGACAAGATCCTAATTCGAAAACTGCAATGTAAGCCGAGAGAAGAAAAAAGAGAAGGGTGATTGTAAGCTGCTAGCAATTAGGCACTAAACAGATTCTTTGCTTGTGTAGCAGCTTCACTTCCCCCTCCCTTGAGTAGGGTTTCCAGAGACTAATTTCACTTGGTGAAAGTAAGCCACAATTTGCACACTAACCGGCAGTAGAGTGATAACACCATAAGGATATCCAGGTCTAGGTTGTTAATGGAATTGCTCAATTTCATCTAGAGAGAGAGAAAAAAACAATGAAATAGAATGCGGACATAGAACGCCACTCCGTTCATAAATGCATCCAAGTCAGCACAGTTCCTGGTATGTGTGCTGAACCATGAGCAAAACAGAAGCAAACCCCAACTGAATCAATGTGTTTCTCTCAGAACTGATGGAATCTTCCCGTTTCAAGCACTGTGATATAGAATTTGTTTCCTTCTACTGGAGCAACTGGAGGACTTTCCCAAGAGAATTGTTTACTACTTCTCTGATAGCATCTTCTTTGGAGGTGAATTCTTACTGCCTACCATACAGACATAGAAGGCAGGTGACAGCGGGGGAGCTGTGGCAAGATCCCAGTTATATCTTGACAGCAAATTGTGGGCTTCAAGTTTCATTTTCAGAAGTGTTTTTCCGTCCATACAAATGGAAAGCATTAGCTAATTTGAGTCATTGCCATTTCTTGTTACATTGAGGTCTTGTGGTTCTGCATGCATGAGTCACATGACCACTATACCCAGGTCTTACGAGGGCCTGGCAGTTATTATGACTGAAGAATGTTTTTTATTCCATTAGCTGTGTTAAGTATCTTTTACAGCCAACAGACCCATCACAGACTATACCATGTTAAATGCTATGGAGGGGAGATGCATAGTATGAACGACACAGTATCTGACTTCACCAGAAATATAATTAATAGATCTAAAGAGAAAGATGGGTTCAAGGAGAGCTGACAGCATAATCGGAACACATTGATTGTCTTCAAACCTACCTTCACCAGTTGAAAAGAGCTGAACGCTCCTCGTGAGGACTTTGCTTGAAAACAAGTTTAATGGGAAATTCTAGAGTAGTAATCACAAACAAGAGTCTAGAGGTTGGAAAGATGGCAATGTAGCTCGTAGTAATCAGTGGAGACAGAAACGTGACATCAGAATCAAGTTCATTTGTTCTTCAAGGGAAGTTGGCATTTTTGGCCTTCATTTCCTTTGGTCTCATCCTTTTGCCAGTAGTGCCAGACCTGTGATTGGGATGTGTTGGGGATCTCTTCCAAATAAAAAAGTATAGATGGTGAAACCTCCGCAACTTCTGATCAAGCACACACATCTCCTCATGTCAATGTATATGAGCATCTCACCATCAAACTTTATTTCATTTACAGAAAAACCCAAAGTCACTGTGATGCCCAAGAATCAGTCTTTCACAGGAGGGTCTGAAGTCTCCATCATGTGCTCTGCAACAGGCTATCCCAAACCAAAGATCATCTGGACCATTAATGAGATGCCTATCATGGGTTCTCACAGGTACTGGGTTTGTATCATCTTCTTTGTTTTTATTGAATGAGAAAGGTTGATGTAATTTTGGGACTGAGTGAGTCAGACCCAACTCAGTATTAAAACTTGAAAATCTGTGGCTTTACACTTTCTAAACAGGCTAGGAAATGTAAAAATAAATGCAAATGGTGACTTTAAAAAGTTTGAGGTTGTTAATCCTTAATTTACATAGTTAATTCCAAGTATCCTCCCATCTTTTGAATTGTAAACATGACACCTTGGCTTGTTCTGGTTTAACTTGACCTGAAATGTGATAAAAACTTCATCTGGGGGAAATGTTACGTAGTTATAATAGATCTACGTAAGGCATTGCCATGAACTTAGTGGGGAAAGAAGAAGAGGGGGAAAACTAAAGTGAGAAAGGACACAAAAGAAGCTCCATTACAGGCTGCAGATATTCTTGATAACCGCTTTCACCACTGCTAAAGTACACCACGCAGTCTTTTGTGCTACTGTATACTTCCTGAAGCATCCTTTAGACTTCAGAAAGTAATAGATACGTAGATCAGAAGCATCCATCCCTCCTGGTTTGGCATGAGATGGAAGCTGAGACTTGCTCCATCAAGCTGAGCCAGACTCCATTCTCAGGGGCATCACAGATTCTGTGGGTGATATAAGATATTGGTTCTGTGGGTGATATAAAATATTAGTGATATAAGATATTGGTTCTCTCAGGTTTTCTTGTTGATGGACCGTTTGCTGAGCAGTCCACCTCAGGAGCCAAGACTTCCTGTGTGCTGAGTCCAGTACTTCCATTTAGTAACTCTGATTTTTGAGCAAGTGGTACAACCTCTTCACACATTTGTAAAACAATGACACATATTATCTGGCTCATTTGGTTATTGGGGAGACTGAAATTTTTGACAAGCAGATGGCCCCTATAGCATAAGGCCAATTCTGGATATATGATATCTGTGGTAGTCTAGAATCAGTTGAGGAGAGTCTCAGTGAGGGATTGTCTAGATTGGGTTGGCCTCTGGGTGTGCCTCTGGGAGATTTTCATAGCTGGATTAACTGAAGTGGGAAGACCCACTCTGAATGCAGGCAGCATCATTTCATGGACTGGGTCATGAACTGTCTAAGAGTGGATAAACAAGCTAAGCAAGAGGCATTCATTCTCTCTGCCTTTGACTGTGGATGTGATGGGAAAATCTACTTCAACTTCCTACCTGGTCTTCCCCTTGATGTTGAAGCATAACCTGGAATTGTAAGCCAAATGATTCCTTTCTCCCCATATTGCTTTTTGTCAGAGGAACTGGGCACAAAAATAGGGCAGTATCCATTGGATAGATAGACAACAGAATATAAATATCAGTTGCCAAATATGTATGGACTAGAAATTGGGAATGTATGTCATATCCTATAATTTTCATAATTGTGGCCTAGTTGTTCTTATTGTTTTGTATTGTATTTATTGTTATAAGAAAAAGAGCCTTTTATTGGACTAAAAGGGGGAGATGTTTGGGGCAAAAAGATACACCTTAAATTAAAAAAAAAAGAATAGGAGAGTGAAAGGAAGAAGGTTGGAGGGTGGAACTGGGAGGAGAAGAAGGGATGGGGACTGTGATTGAGATGAAACTTGAAGAAATGAATTAATGTTAAAAAAAGGACAGTATCACTTATTATTATTGTTATTAGTACATATTTCCTTGTTTTTCCCATGTATTACATACATCCCAGGGAATGTATACATTCCATAAGGATGCTCTTAATGATGTCTGAAGTGAACACAAAACTATAACTCTAAAATATTTGAAGAGGATCCTACAGTGTCTTGATATTATAATACAATATTACTATTGCAGTATTTTTAATTTTACTTTGTTGTTGTTATTTTTTTAATCCAAAGATACAGGATGACCTCGGATGGGACTTTATTCATCAAAAATGCAGTTCGCAAAGATGCAGGGACCTATGGCTGCCTAGCAAGCAATGGCGCTGGAACAGATAAGCAAACTTCCACTCTCAGATACGTCGGCAAGTATAGTCAATTTACAAGGAAATGTTAATAGTGTGAATATTCTTGTAAGCAATAGAATGATCCTTCCTGATCACTAATGTGAGACAAATTGTACCCAATATTGTAATTTATAGTTAGTTTCACATATTGATTAAAGCAAACATTATTCAAGAGTGAGGAAACATTTGTCTGTTGAAATCAAGGAAGTTTCCAGGTTCTAGTTCTAGACTGTCCGTAGAATTATACCCTAACATGGCTCATTTTCAGTAATATTTCAGCTTCAAAATAAAAATTTCTGTCTTTTCCCACTTCACCTTCCATTTTATAGTTATTTACTTATAATCAAAATTGTGTATCATATTCTTTTCATGTTTTATCTGCCATTTTTCCCTTCCAAATTTAAAGCAAATTAAGATGTATACAATATTATTATTTGAAAAGATATCTGTATTTAATTTGAATTTTCTGTTATTGGTTGAAAATATCATGATGTGCCCAGTGTCAGGTTGCAAATTGTGTGTGATTTATTTGGAAAAATATACCTTTTTACCTACTTCAACTTGACTGCAAACATGGTGACACATTAAAATGATCAGCGTTGAGGAGAGAAGTGTAGAAAAGCCACAATGAAAACAGAGAATGAGTTGGCATATCCGGTCATGGAGGGATGAAAACGGTCATGTTATAAGAGCCTGGAAAAGGGGATTAGAAGAAGGGCAAATGGAGAGTGATTATTTAAGGGAAGGTGGGCTCAGATTCGGAAATAACTGGATTGAAAATGTTCCAGGAAAACAGGTGGAGAGGTAATGGAGGATGAGGATGTGGTCTCAGTGACGAAAACTGAATTTTGCATGGCAGAAGTAAATTTTGTGTTATTTATAGAGAGGCCAAAATATTCAGCACATTTCTTTGCTGTATAACACCCTAGCAGCCAAACGTTCTGCAGGAGACTGAGTGCTAAGACAAAAACAGTCAAAATATATGTCATAGTAGTCCTTCCCTTTTAAAGGCTCATAGAAGGGGAGTGAATTTAAAGCCATAAAACAAAGCACAGACAAGTAGTGAGAGGGGTGTGGGCGAGTGTTTGCAGAGGTTAGATGAATTCTGACTGAAGAAAGTGAGAATTCCCAAAGTCTGAAAGAATGAATGGAATTTGAAGAGCCACCAGGGCAAAGGAGAATTTGGGGAAGATCACCAAGAGCAAAGGCAGGAGAATGAACTAAAGGGTTCTGAGTTTGGGGCTCAAGTGGAGCTCTCTACACACCCGATAACCCAGCAAGTGTTCCTCAGGTGAGATCAAAAAGGGAAAAAGTTTATGGTCTTTGAAAGCCGAACTGTTCGAAGGCAGTAAGGAGTGTTGGAGGGTTTCAGCAGGGCAGTGACCTTTGAGGTTTCTTAAAACAACCTCAACCTGAACAAGGTCTTGAACCATTTAGGGAGGAGAAAGTGAGCTAAAGCCAAGGAATGAAGCAAAAAACACTAAGGAAAACACACACTGTAAACAAAAGGAAATAAATGTATTACAAGAGTGGGGCACCTATATTTAGGATGGCAGGGTAAAGCAGAGAAACAAGTGGAAGACAATTAATTACAGATTACAGCAAAGAAAATATGATTTTAATTAATCTCTAGTTGTATTAGCCTCGAGTCTTAATTTAGCTGAAGATATTAACACTATCCCTCTTTCAACTCCATTTTTATTTTGATCACCCCTCTCTTCCATTCTTTCAGTGTTGAAGCTGTAGGATGCATTTACTTCTGAGCTTGTTCTTCTCAAGAGCTCGTAATTACTTCCTACATATTATATCTTTGTTTCCTAGAAATTTCTTTATGCTTTTGTCATTATTTTTTGCCTAATATCCTTGTTTTGACCTGAACATTCATCTCTTCATCATATGGATCTGTACACATACATACTATGAGAGTGTCTTTCTGCTTATACATGTAAGTGGGGACATAATACTGGTGTAATGTTTGTTGATTCATTCAGCAGTCATAAATGAAGTCTACCTGGCATTTTCTAGATGTTGACTCTTTGTGTCTTTGTGTTTTTCAGAAGCCCCAAAGTTGGTTGTAGTTCAGAGTGACCTCTTGGTGGCCCTTGGGGATACAACAGTCATGGAATGTAAAACCTCTGGGGTACCCCCACCTCAGGTGAAGTGGTTCAAAGGTACATTTCTTATGTATGTTCCTGTTTGGCTCACTTAGTCTGTTTTCTTTTTCCTTAAAAAAAAAAAAAAGATTTGTTAAAAATTTGTTTTTGGTGTGTGACTTAGCAGGCCTATAAAATGTGTTTATGATCTCACTGGAGACAATAGTTTAAAATTCTGAACTCTGAATTTCAGGATTTGACATCTGGTATGGATTACAGGACCGTGAAATCAAAGCAGGAGAAGTCTGACTCTCTAACCCAGCTGAGCATTCTCTTTGTTAGTTTAGGATCGTTTCCTGTAGAAAACTGTCCAAGAATATTTAGTTGACGCTTAAAATAGCTTCCCTGATTTTAGTTCACTTTTCTTAGAGATTAGTGTTTATGCTATTAAAATGCTAGATCCTCAAGGATTTCTTCTGTAAATAGCAGATACACATGGAGGTTTACAGGAATTGACAGGCGAGCATATGTCTCAGTTATAGAACCGATATCTACATTCTAGCGTATGGACTATATCCCCCGATTCTGTAGTGAAAACACAGCAATGCTCTACTGGGTCTTAGCGAAGCTTGGTCCATGTACAGAGGACGATAATCCACATCTGTGTACAAACCCCTGCTTCTACTTCCCTCTCAGCTCTTGATGATAAAAATAAAGAAAATGCTTTAGTCACTCTTAATGGGAGGTTGCTAGGATTATTGAGATGCTGTTTGCAAAATACTTTTTAATCTTCGGATGAAAAATGCTAAATAGCACAAAGCACTGTTGTTATGATTCTGTTTGTTAAATCATAGATGTTCCCATAGCAACAGGTTCATGTCATAATCACAAAATTATGAATTCACCTCGGGTTCAAACTTAGGGAACATGAGGTGAAAAGAGAAAGGCTTTATTTAAAAAAATTTTTTTAAAAAATAATATAAAGCAAAAGTAACAAGAGAAACTAGGAAATAATGCCATTTTGGTGCTTCTCTATGCTCAAAGGTTTTTAGTTTATATGTTGTCCTTGATAATAATTAAAAAAAAACGGGCTGGAGAGATGGCTCAGCCATTAAAGGCTAGGCTCACAACCAAAAATAATAAAAAAAAAACTTGTTTTGTTTCTTACTGAGGTTTATTTTAGTGATTATAAACTAATTTTACTTATTGGAAATACTTAAGTCTCTGAATTTCCAATTAAATAAATAATACAACTTCAAATTCAGTGCTTAAACAGACCCACAAAGTCAGTTTTGTTTGACTTGGTAGTTAATTATGACAGTCACACTTCAGAAAGTTATGGGTAGCTCCTTGTATAAATCACATGGAAAGCCTTGTTCACAAACTAGGCTGCTTATCTGAAAAGCTTAGTCCTCATGCCAATTACTGTCCCACAACAGCTAAGTTGGAAGTAGGGAACCACTGTGCAGCCATCACATGGAACATTCTAGAATTCACTTGTTTTTTCTCTCCACCATAAATACTACAGTTCAGTGAGTTCAATTAGCAATATCCCAATGGATTCCAATCCACATGGGCATGAGATACTAATACATCGTACTGTTAGATACAATCCAATGCTTATTAATAACACATGTCCCTGGACTGCATATCAGCCCTGCCAGTCTACAGGCAGGAAGGTTACTATATAAGCAGTCAGCTTCACCAAGAGAAAACTGGAAGCCAAAGCCTTCCTTATGTACACTGGTTCTAAGGTGAATGAGTTAGAGGCAGATGGGCCTTTGTGTCTTGGGGACAAGGCAATAGGGAGGTCAGGAAATCTGACCTCATAGAAACCATAAGAGTAGAAAAAAGATCATGTCTTAACCTCAGAATAATTATTTCATAGCCAATTCTTTTTGAATAAATAGTGGCATATATATATATATATGATAGATATAGTAGATACAGATATATTTGGACCACTGGAGAAAAATATCCTGTGAGGCAAAGTGGTCTCTAAGAGTATAGACCTTCTGTTGCTAGAAATGAACAGTATAAAATAGCTTTAAGGGAAAGTCAGTAACACTATTAAAATCTTATGTAAAGGATATTTGTGGTAAAATCCAAAATTGGATTTATTTATTGAGATTGATGATTCTTAAATGTAGTTTGAAATCTCTAGGGGTTCCTTACTATTCTTTGAAGGGATCCACATGCTCCATATTATTTTCATAGTAACACTGAGATGTTATTTGGCATTTCACTTTCCTTGTCTTCCGAGTGAGTAGTAGAGTTTCTGGGAGCTACATGATGTATGGTGTCCAATAAAGAAAAGACAGGCAAGTATGTGCACTCAGCTGTCTTCCATTAGATACTCTGGAAATTTACAAAAATATAAACAATGCCGCTTTTCTTACTAAATTTTTCTGGTTTGGGAAAATATTATTTTTATAAAATATATTTATTATGCAAAAACATATAATGAGTTTTAAATAAAATAAGTTATGATTTTTAACTTCTTAATTTGATTTCTGATATTAAATACAAATAATTATAATTCATACAAATAAAAATTCACTGCGTTCCTCTGTCTTCTTCTTCTTCTTCTTCTTTTTTTTTTTTTTTGGTTTTTTTGAGACAGGGTTTCTCTTGTGTAGCTTTGGCTGTCCTGAAATTCTCTCTATGGACCAGAGATCTGTCTGCTTCTGCCTCCCGAGTGCTAGGATTAAAAGCATGCTCAATCATTTCTTGAAGGACAATGAAGACCCTTGAGAAAAATGTTTCTGACAGCAAGTTAATTAGCATTGACTATTTGAAAAACTCTAATATTAAACTTTAAGTCTACAGAGTCCACAACTGAATTTAGATGATGAGAATGTGAGGACCTTCCTCAGTAGTAATGACTATTAAATCCTAAAACAGGTCTGGAAAGTTTATTATCTTACCATGTATAATCTTCTCCCAATTGTTTTTAATATGGAAGCTAAATAATCCCCATTTCAAATTCATCAGAGAAGTTCTATACTTCTCTGGCTTCTCAATGATTTGATGAATAAGTATTGTTAGAAGTCAAGAAAAGGAAGACTATCAAAATATAAACGTTATTGAACTCGTGGTTTCCAATTTCTACTTTGTTTTGTGACTACAGTTCTTTCAGTCTTTTTATTTGGAACAAAAGCTACCAGCAAAAGGTCTTCATTTCATCTTCTGACACAGATGGTGTCTTCTGACATACAGGAAAGAGTTAAAAGTGAAAAAGTTAATGAAAAATTCTAAATGCATCTTAGTCCAAACATTCTGAGGCTTGAAGAACAGTGAGGTCACCAGGCATCCTCCTGTGGCAGGAAGAAAGTTGTGTCAACATCATCTGTTTTTGTTTGTTAAAATCTCCCAGAGGCACTTAGACAAAGCTTTTGCTCCCTCTCTTATTTGCCAGTGGAGTATGTAGTAGCAAGTGTAAGATTGCCTAAGGGTTTGAAATATTGGAGGACTGGAAAATAACTATTTTTGGGCATTAACAATTGCTTTTTTTAAAAATTGGAATTCTGTTGTTTTCAAATTTAGAGGTCCTTTGACAGCCTCTCTTCAGAAAAGTATATACACAAAAGAGAATTGTCCACATGTTGCTAAGTCTCATTGGTTGGTGCTATCAGCAACATTCTCTCAGAGAGGTACTAGCTCTCAGTTTTTTGTTTGTTTGGCTATTTAAAGCAAGGAGATACATGTGTGATCATCAGTTCAGTTTATAAGACTGACCTGTAACATTTTAGAAAGTGCCTTTCAGATTTGGGGAATGTCATTAAACCCTAAGAGGCTATCAAACTTTCTAGAGGAATTTAAGATCCTTACATAAATTGTATCATCCTTCATATAACAAATGAAAAAAACAAATAAACAAGTACTAAATGGCATTTTTATATCTCGTGCTATGTGCTTTTTTAATCTACTGGTCATTATAGTTAATTTCATTTTTTGATCAGGAGACTTTTTGGAAGGAGAGCACAGGGCGTGCATGCATAGTCTTCTTTAGGACTTTCTGAGGCATTATCTGCTTCAATAATAAATGGTTCTTAGAGAGGCTCTGTTGGGACTCACAGCATATAGATAAAATCCAGATGTTACTCTTTCTTTGTTTACCTTCCCTTTGCATTGAGATCCCTATCTGTTTCTTCCAAACATCCTATCATTCCAAAATCAAATTTTTAACGAATGAGATTTTAGCTCAGGTAACCCGAGAGGTTAATATGAACCAGCTACTCTTTCTATTTTCCCAGCAAGTTTTCCCTTCCCAACCAGTCCTCTTCTCTAACCATTCATATAAACTTCTCAGCCAGCTTAGACTTACCACAAGAAAAACTATAAATGACACCATTCAACAAAGAGCCCAGCCACTCACTAAACTAATACTTGTGATATCTCAAGCACTTCCAGGATAACTGAAATGCACCATGCCCCAAAGATAGTAGAGTAGAAGCCTTTCTTCATCCCTTACTTTCCTGGCTCTCCTTTTACTGACCAAAGCCACTGTTATGGTTTCCAGCCTGCCCTAGCTTTCCAAGTAGCTTCCAGGAACTCACTCTTATTTGGATACAGATAAATGGAAGAAGCAACTACATACAGTTGATTGTAGGACCAAGCTTTAGACCATAGAAAGTAAAGTGTCCATGTTGTGCAAGACACAACTGGAATTTGAATTGCAATCATTCTTACTCAGATGTCTCAAAATCCTATCAGTGGCAGGGTAAACCATGTAAATTTTTTTAGTGTTAAATGTTCTTCCTCTTGTTTTGACTTAGGAGATCTTGAGTTGAGGCCCTCAACATTCCTCAGTATTGACCCTCTCAAGGGACTTTTGAAGATCCAAGAAACACAAGATCTGGATGCTGGTGATTATACCTGTGTAGCCATCAATGATGCTGGAAGAGCAACAGGCAGACTCACTCTGGATGTAGGCTGTAAGCTTTCGTGTACATTGTTTCATGTTATGTTGTTTTTCTGACACTGTTGTTATTGTCCATGTTGTTAATCAACTCCGAAACAATTTGGTATAAATATTTGTCAGAATGGCAAATCTAGTTTAGACATTTCAGAGGACCATCATCATAACAGTGTCTAGCAATTCCTAGGAACTTCTGATGTGCCAAGAATGTTGTGTGAGTTATCCCAGTAAGCCAGTGGTTCTCGACCTTCCCAATACTGTGACCCTTATTAAAGTATTAACAGAGGTCGCTCAAGTTGTAGTGACCTCCAATCATAAAGTTATTTTTATTGTTACTTCATAACTGTAATTTTGCTACTGAGTGGTGTCTCAGAAATGTGTGTTTTCCAATGGTCCCAACCCACAGGTTGAGAACCACTGCATTACATTCTCACCCCGCCAAAAGGAGATACGATAATTATGTTTACTACAAATGTAAGGACACTAAGCTGAACCACTTGATCAGGGCTGCAGAGCTTTGGAGGGCAGAGCCTGGCTATTTGACTGAAAGTGATCTGACTTCAGAGACTGTAGGCTTCACCAATATGTGTCATCTATTGCCATTTTCCTATCAGTAGCCATCCACGGGGCCATCAGATTCCCAATTGTTAACATCTGGAGGCCAGAAAGTAGAGTTTGGCCTTCGACCATAATCTAGAGATGTTGATGACAGCAAAGGTAAAGGATTATGCTTTTGTTATAGTTTCAAAAATCCACTAGAAGTTACTTCCCAGTGTTTGAACTAAAGTAATAACTACAAATGAATGTCAATCACCTTGGGAAGATGCAACATGTGCCTGACAACTGTATTTGTGTTCTCAGGAAGTTTGGTTCTCACTTCATTATCTATTTCTCATCTCTTTAGAAAATAATGCAAAGCAACAACAACAAAAACATCTCTACATAGTGCGGTAAAGCTAGAAATAAAACAGAACTTGTTTTTCATGGAAAAGATTGTGGCCGTTTAATTTTAACAGATAATTAAATATTTACATCTTATACTTTTGGTTGTGAGCCTAGCCTTTAACAGCTGAGCCATCTCTCCAGCCCAAAACAGTCTAGGATAGTTAAGTAAAACAAACTCCTAGTCATGCAAACATGTCACTTTGTTAGCTACTATGACAGTCTATCACAGATATTCTCTAAACTACCCAGTAATCAAGTTGCTAAGAGACAAGCAACATTTGCTTATCTAAATACAAGAGATGGATAGGGCATCTTCAAAAACCCCTAGAGATCTGCAGAATATGGCATTCAAAGATGTTATCTTAAGTCAAGATTTTTTTTTGATATCGAGACATATCAGCGCCTGACAGCACCCCCTATTCTACTCCAAGTAGAAGATAAGCATCGAAGAACCTCCACTGTAAGATGGTTGAATTAGTGGCAAGCCTATCTCTTGGCATGAAAAAACCCCTTGCACCAACTGCAGACAGACTGCTGTCCAAAAAGGACAAAACTTGGTAGCAGGGAAGTCGACAGCCTAACTCTGCCAAGACAGGGTAGGTAAGTCCTTCATAATCCCTGCTCTACAACAAATGTCTGTCAGAGAAACAGGACCCAAAGGCTGAAGACTGATGCAGGAATGTATGGAGAGAAAATGGGAACTGTCCAGGCAGTCATTGGTATGTCCTTTCTTAGTTTTGGAAGCTGCAGGCCCTGCACTTCCTATATAAGCAAATATATTTATCCTTCTCAGGTCTCTGAGGTGGTTGAAGAATAGACAGCTAGAGTCTCATAGTTAAATTTTGAATTGTTTAGGAATCAAGAGGGTGTTATAGAACCAAGAAGATACTCTTAAAAGTGTATTGCAAGTTAGTATGAATGTTGAGTCACATATAGACCTTTAAACTCAAGGAGATGGTTAGATAGTAGAATGTTAAAGTCAGGGGCCAAATATGTATAAACTGAACATTGGGAAGGTATACTGGGCCATTTAACTCTCATAAATGTGGCATATTTATATCTGTTGTTTTGTATAATACTTACTGTAATAAGAGAAGGAACCATCTGTTGGACTGAAAGGGGAAACTTCAGGGGGGAAGAGGGTGGAAGGGCGGGATAGGAAGGGGGAATAGGGAGGGGTTTGTTACTGAGATGTAACTTGAAGAAAAAAAATAAAGTATTTAAAAAATATTTACATCTTTCTAAACTTACAAAGTATGGAATGTCATTAAATTGTATTTTCTTTTCTGTTTGTTATGTACATTTTCTTTGTCAGGCTCAAACTGCTTTTTTAAACACAAGTGAAGAAAATGAATTTTTTACAAACCATTTTCGTTCTATTATCTTAAGCCCTAAGTGAAAATTATGGCCCTGTGTGTTTGATATTTGGTTTCATGGAAACTAATTTTTTCCCCTCCTGGGAACTGTTATGATTCTGGTCCCTTGCCCTTGGCTGTCTGTTGAACACTATTCATTCTTGCTGAATATGCCCTGAAATTTTAATATAGAATGCTGGAAATGACACAAAGATTACTATAGACTCTGTCCAGGGTGGTGTTTTAAGTGAACTCTGTTATTATTAAGACAAATACCTTGGAAAAATGGTTGGAACTATTGGGGGGAAGGGGTCTCTGATTCTTCTGGAAGACTTTCAAATATACTAATGATTTTGGAAATGTAAGACTCAAATAAGGGAGGTCATTACATATAGAATTCTTGTTTTTAAGGAATACAGTAAGGGTAAAATTCCTAGCACCTTCCATTCTGTTTCTACCTGATTTTCACAGAGATATTTTATATTTACACAACATTCTTCTATATGCTCTAGCTCTTACAGGGACAGAGAAATGGCCTCTGTAATGACCCAATTGAAGTTTTAGAAAGTCTAAGGATCGCATACATTCGTCATTGCTTACTGACTGTGTCCTTAATCTTTTCTGCTTCTGCATTTTCTAGATCCTCTCTACTGTCCAACAATGCACCATATAAGGACTAGTGATATCTGTTTTTGGTGTCTTCTGATGATATGTTGGTGACTTTTCTCATTACTATGACAAAACACTTGAACAAAACCATCCTAAGGTAGAAGGAGTTCATTTAGGTTCCAATGTGAGCATAAATTGTCTATTACAGCAGAAGAGATACAGCAGAAGGAGTAGAAGGAAGTGGCTGATCTCAGTGTGTCTGTAGTTAGGAAGTAGTAATAAGATGAGTACCAGTATTCAGCTTGCTTTGTCCTTTATTGTTTGGTCTGAGATCCCAGTCCACTGTGCTGTGTATATTCAGGGTGGGTCTTACCTCCTCTGTTAAACCTCTCTGGAAACATCCTCAAAGACATACTCAAGTGATTGGAAAATCCAGTTAAGTTGATTGTTAAAATTAGCCATGAAAACTGGATTCAGAAACTTTCCAACAAATATGTTCTAGCTATACTTCACTCTGTCAGTGTAGTTGAACTTTGATTCCAAGACCCTTACTCTTCCGGCTCTTCTAAAGCAATGAGCACCTTAATTTTGATCCCAGTAATTACTCCGAATGACCCATTAACAGTAACAAGTCATCTGCTTTCTCTGACTTTGGTCATTGCTCACAGTTGGCAAATAACTTCATATTGAATTTGGCACCATTGTGCTTCTCTTGTACCATAACATATCCATATTCCTCATTATATTCTTCTTAGAGCAGCACATAAGGTGTGATTAGACTGACCTGTCCACAGGAGACCATAGTTATATATGGTGGAATATCTACAGCAAGCCACAATTGTAGAGATAATTATAGCTTTTATTTATGAGGTTTAAAAGAAGATTCATTATGGATGGAATCGTTCTCCAGAATTAATATAGTCATTAAGAAAATAGGCACTTGAGAGAAAAATGGGTCGTCACCTTAATTTTCCTTATTTGGACATAAATGGCATTTACTTTACACATGAATTGAAAAGATGAAATGAGATACTATCACTTACATCCAGTCTGTTAACTACTACCTATGGGGATGGTAAATGCAGCACATATTTTGTGTATAGCTTCACGTATGTAGTGGTTATTTTCTTTTTTTGAGTTTCAAACATGATATATGAATACCTACATAAAGTGATACAGTATTTAAGATTAGACTTTGGTCTTCTAATATGAAACTTAGTATTTGAACTTGAATTTTTTTTAGAAAGGACTTGAAACAAGTCAAGTACTAAGCTTAGTAGTGCATCCAATTATTCCTTTGAGTTCCAAAATTATTGGGCATATTTCTGAGTTGCTTGTGACTTAGGAACAAAAACATGCTTTTATCCATATCATTAGCTATTTGGACTTTTAGATTGTTTTTATGGGCCTGTTACTTCTCAGCAGCAACACTAGATCGAAAAATAACAGAAGGCTGTTTACTTTATTCTTGAGTTTGAGCTTCTTATAGTGAGCATCCTTTTCCAGTTTCTCATTATCATGGCTTTAAGTTATGGACATTTCAGGTCAACAGGGAAAGTTACCAATGCTTTTCTTCCCTTGTAAAGGGGGTAGTGAATTGTGAAGTCATTTGGAAGAGGGAATTGGAAACATCAAACAAAAAGTTGGCCTGGAAGAAATTCTTTTTTTTTTTTTTAAAGCATTCCACACCACACAGGGTTTGAGTCTTAGACTGTGGTTGTGTGTTTTGTGGTTTGGTGGAACCAAACCAATGTATTTAGTCATTTTAGGAAAGAAAATCTCTGACTGACATAACACAAGAGTTGCCACAGAGGGAATATATATTTAGCTGTGTTGGGGGGGAGGAAAATGATTCAGAATACTGTTTAGAAAAAGATGGCAAATTTGTTTATGACTTATATTTTCTTAGAACAATGATTCTGCACTGCCATAGTTATCTCTAAAGACAATAGACTGCATTGTGGTGTTAGCCCATGTATATCTCAATGTGCTACACAGATGCTTAGGAAATCACCAGGGATCAAACATTACCCTAAGAGACTGTATGAAGGACCAAAAGTTAAACCAAATGCAAACATAAAACTCCAGGACTAAGATCTAATAAATCAACTATAATTTTCATGTTTAATACATCTAGTAGTGAGGTAGTTATTGCCTGTTACATGATTAGTAAAGATCATCTCTTTTGATTTGAAATATGAAATACTACTATTCTTTTTTGTTCCCAGAGAAATTAAAACTGGGGAGAGGGGAGAAATCTTCCCCAAGATCACAGACTAAAAACAATTGAACTGCCTTGGAGTCTTACACCTTCGAAGCAACACACACTCTTATAGAATTAAATAAATTATTTACCTGTATTTATATTATATTTAATTGATTGGTGGTGTTACTACTTAACCAACCATTATAAATGAACACACAGAGACACCTGATGAATTTTAGCAAGGCTTGGCCTGGATTGTACAATCTTGGTCCATCTAAGCTACCTCTTAATTCTATTCCCCAAATATGACCTCATATATACATACGTCCCCTTGGGCTATTATTCCCATGCTATGCCAGTGTTCCAGGCCATGTGGCAGGATCTACTTCTAACCCAGTGCGTGTGTCCTCCTTCCTGCACTGGCTTCTCCATTCTTCTTCTTCTGGAGGCTTCTCCTACCCATGAACCTCTCTGCTTCAGAAGTCTGAGTACCTTAGTCCCGCCTACCTGTCTTTGCCCAATCTCAGGCCTCAGCATTTATTTAACCAATCAGAGACAATGGTTAACAAGAAAGGTAGTACAGCTTCACTTGGTGTACAGCAAGCAGGCTTCTGGGAGCAGGTTAATTAACATTTAGAATGCATAACATCACCCTGTCGATCTCTTCTAGAAAAGCACCACTGTGCACCTTTAGCCACTCATGACTGCTCTTCTGGTCTCTTGTTTCGCTAATCTATTCATGACCCACCCAGAAAAATTCACTTGGAGGCTGGGTTGGCCACCGTCAGGAGGAGGAAGTATTTAAGTCTTCTTGGCTCAGCTAGGAGCTGCTTCATTTTGGAAGTTTGTTTGTGGTGGACGTTGTATTGGCCGCTATCTCGGGTCTGGTGCTCTCATTTGCCTCTTGTTTTCAGACCCAGAGATATGTTCCCTGATTTGATGTCTTGTGTCTGATGCTGTTCTCAAATCTGCTTGCCATGCATGACTTCTCCCATCTTAATTAGGTTTGTGGATGTAACTTGAGTTTGCCTTTCTGTTCTGATTCCAGATTCCCTTCTTCCATTACTTCTGAACATGCCAGTGTATCACTTTTCATTGATAGTTATATTTTAACATTTCAAAAAAGGGAGATTACTCTCTTCCCTTGATTAGTTAGTGGATTTTGGTCTTCTACATAACTTTTTACTGTTTTTACATTTATTTTTTGTCCATTGCTACATTCTGTCCCAGATATAAGCCAGGTACAATTTGAGATGTTTAGACTTAACTTCCATTTTTTCCAGAAAAATATTTATATCTTAGAATATCATCATCATCATCATCATCATTGAGACAGGTTCTTACTATGTAGCTCTGTCTGGCCTGAAACTATTAGAACAGGCTGGCTTTGAACTCACAGAGAACACTCTACCTCTGCCAAGAATATATCACCATGTCCCATAAGGGCTCATGTTTTAGATAATTGACTACATTCACTTTAGAAAAAAGTAACTGAGTTATAGAAATGAAATAAACAATCAATGTGTTACTTATGAACTATATTTAAAATGTCTATTGCTCATTTTACGAGTTGAATTCCTGTATCTGTGAATTAAGAAAAATATCTAAACAGAGGCAAACCATTCTCTTTAAAAGCATCTTTTTTGATTGTTGTTTTTAATCTTAAATGTTGTAAGAGGGCTTTTGAAATTGTCATGTTTCTTTCAGAGGTGCAAGTTCAAATGTACTTGGTTGAGGTGTCTCCATCATATGTACATTCTTACACATATACCCAAGTCTGAATTATTACAACAATAATTCAGCTTTGGCCAGACACATTTCACCATGTAATATGTTAGCTGCTATAAAAGGATAAAAAATACAGTCATAAGCATAAAATGTCTGGAAATCAAAGAGGCAGATAATCAAGTAATAGTTTGTATTTGGAGAGTTTCATGGGTCTGGTAAAGAGGGTTGTCTAAAATCTCAAAGAGGGAAGTCACCATTTCCATTTATGACAATAAGAGATAATGTCATAGAGGAATGGCCTTTGTAAACTGTGTACCAATGTCCTATTAGTACACATAGAGAAGGAAAGGCAGATAAAATGACAAAGAATTTCAAACTGGGTTACAGGGTTGTCAGTATTTCAACATCAGACATTAAACTTTCAGGGAGGTAATAACACAGTACTAAAATAGGAAAGGTCAGGTCTTGGAGAAGGACTGCTCAAGGACTGCTGATTGCCTTGAGGCCAGGCTTTGAATAGTGTAGGAAGCAACGGAAACAAAGCTGCAGAGTGAGAGGCAGTCGATTCCAGGCTAAAATAAGAACACCAGCACTGGTGGTAGACAGCTGTACATCCAATCTGCAGATGTGGGATGAGAAGGAAGGAAGTGAGATCTACATCATTTTTTAAAAATGAGACTGCCAGCCATCATGCCCAGGCATAGTTATTAGTACACATAGAGAAGGAAAGGCAGATAAAATGACAAAGAATTTCAACCCTAAAGTGGAAACTAGCTTTTAATCTGGTCTTGCACATTCGACTCCATTGACACTAATCAACTAAGTTTCAGTTTTCTCATCTATAAAATCAGAGTGGGGCCATTCTGAAGACTGAAAACAGTTGAAATCATTTGACAAAAACCTCAGCTCTGAAAGTGATAGCTGCTGCCATTGCTAACCTGGTTACCCGCTTTGATGCCAGAGTGCCATCTCTTAGAATTTTACATAAGTAGGTTCTTCCCACTGCTTCAAGGAAATCACATGTATTTATTCTTTTTTTTAAACATTTATTTATTTATTTACTATGTATACAGTATTTGGTCTACATATATGCCCGGGCACCAGATCTCAATGTAGATGGTTGTGAGCCACCATGTGGTTGCTGGGAATTGAACTCAGGACCTTTGGAAGAACAGCCAGTGCTCTTAACCTGTGAGCCACCTCTCCAGCCCCACATGTATTTATTCTTATCTGATGTCTCAAGCATCATTGTTCACAAGCTTCTGGGAGCCTCATCCCTGAGTGGTTCCCAACAGCATCCTCCCTTTATCAAAGTCTTGTGTTTTCCTAAGTGTATCCATCTTGGATTTCCAGCTCTTCCTCTCAGCGTCCCTAGTTATTGGAATTATAAGAATCTCTAGAGTTCTTTCTATGTCTCACTTCTCCTCCAGATGCCAAGCACTTACTATTCTTTGCGTATCATATGTCTTCTGAAATTCTAACTCTCTCCATTGATTCGCAAACTTAAATTTCTCTGACTTAAAAGTGTGTGATAGAAAGAGCAGGAACACAACACCAAACACGGTCATACTTCAGGAATTAAATGCTGTTAGCATGTCAGATACAGATTAATAAGGAAATACTTTGGTACAAATTAAGCTCATTTAAAAATCCAGCCTACAAGATTTTGAAAAATACTGAAATAATCATATTGCATTATAAAGCCAACTTGTTTACAGAAGTTTAGGGTTTGAGCACTATAACATATACTCAAACTGCTAACAAGTTTTTATAATGAATATCTTTAAGATGATCTTCACATCACCTATAACTACAGGGCAAGGGATGAGTGCCCACCCTAAATGTCCATTAATAAAGAAAAACATTCACTTGGCATATGCCAGATGAGAATAATATAGGGTAAATTTACAGTATTTTATTTTAAGTGCTTTGTTTCAGATTCAATCTGTTGATAATTTAATAAGGCTCATTCTCAATGCATCCACATTCTCTACCAGTGACGTTTTCATGTTTTGTTTCTTCCAGCACCCCCAGTGTTCATACAAGAGCCTTCGGATGTGTCCATGGAAATTGGCTCTAATGTGACATTACCTTGTTATGTTCAGGGTTATCCAGAACCAAAGATCAAATGGCAAAGATTGGATAACATGCCAGTTTTCTCAAGACCCTTCTCAGTTAGTTCCATCAGCCAACTGAGAACAGGAGCTCTCTTTATTTCAAGTAAGTTAAAGTGTGTGTTTGCATTTGTATATTTATATATGTATATATAATATATAATATATAAATAATATATACATATATATGTGTATATGTGTGTGTGTATTTTGTTTTTTACTTTCTGGTTTTTTGTTTGGTTGTTTGTTTTGAAACAAAGAGTTAATATAGTAGCTCAGAAGGGGTTTGGACTCTTGGTCTTCTTGCTTTAGCCTCCTGTGGGCCACCATGGCTATATTATACATAAATATGTATACTCATATTTTTCTAGTAGATTAATCTGAACATGTTTGGTTATGATATTTATAATATTAAGATAATCCTTTTATTTTAAAAATCTTATCTTGGTTTTCTTATTGCTTACAAGCCAAGAATGACAGTTTAAAGACTTTAGCTTCAGCCTCCTGACAGTATCGTCCAGCTTTTAACTTATCCTACTCTGACTGCCCCCAATGTTTTTGTTAATTGTACTTCTTCTATAATGCTCTTCATGATCTTGGAAAATAATTCTATGCATTTGTTCCACTTAGATAATAAAATTATATCAATAGCCAACACACAGTAAAAAGAAGAATGAGAAAAGCAATTTGCATTAAAATATGTTTTTATGTGTGAGCATGGTTTGTCTCTACACTATGCTTATATGGTTTCACCATGGACCCCACAGCTCAGTGCAGAATATGGCATCTAGTAGTTTTTCTAACTAGATGAATAGTTATGTCTTCTTAAGCAGAATTAGGCTTACATGATTATAAATGTATGTCAGATCTACAAAGATCTAGTGGAACCTTCAAAATTCTTGCCAGACTTGTCCAACTGTGCACGTTCGTTGGTGTCACTCTTATTCAGCTCACACCAGGCAGGCATGTTGTTGAGACTTTATGTCCACATGCTCTTTAAACTGCAGCTAGAATGTTACCTCTGCTGCGAATGGCCACGTACATTCCTGTCTGTGCTTCCTGTCTTCTTCCCTAGAGGGGAATGACCACAAGGTGCTTATGTGATTTCTGTCAGATCTCAGCATTGTGCCTGGTGCATTGTCAAGGATTCATAATGGTCCTGAATGAGTAAATGAGTTCTTCTTTCTAGATTTATGGCCAAGTGATAAAGGAACATATATCTGTGAAGCTGAAAACCACTTTGGAAAAATACAGTCCCAGATAGCAGTAACAGTGACAGGACTTGGTAAGATTAATTACCTTTCTATAGGCGATGTTCTCCAGAAAATCAGACCTATTTGATGGCACCATCCTTTGGAGGTGACAATTTTTATTTATTTTAAAGCTAAGTAGAGATTTGTGTCCCTAAGCTATATTTCATACAATATTACAACTATCAATAAGTCAAATGGTTTAAGCCTAAATGTAAAAACACACACATATACACACAAACACATACACACATACATACACATACACACATACATACACATACACACATACATACATACACATACACACATACACATATGCACACACACATACACACATACACACATATACACACACATACACACACATACACATACGCACATACACATACACATACACATTTGCACACACATACACACACATATACACACACATACACACATATACACACACATACACACACACATATATACACATACACACATACACATACACATACACACACATATACACACACATACACATACACACACATACACACA
>CAJQZJ010032614.1:2345951-2356205 GCA_907164525.1 Lophiomys imhausi | reverse complement strand
CTGATTATATAGGAAGTGCAGGGCCTGCAGCTTCCAAAACTAAAAAAATGACATACCAGTGGCTGCCTGGACAGTTCCCATTTTCTCTCCATACATTACAGCATCAATCTTCAGCCATTTGGCCCCATTTCTCTGACAGACATTGGTTGTAGAGCAGGAATTATGAAGGACTTACCTACCCTGTCTTGGCAGAGCTAGGCTGTCGACTTACCTGCTTCCAAGTTTTGTCCTTTTTGGACAGAAGTCTGTCTACAGTTGAAGCAAGTGGTTTTTCTTGCCAAGAGAATGGCTTACCACCAATTTAATCATCTCCCACTGGAGATTCTTCGATGCTCATCTTCTACTTGGAGTAATATAGGGGGTGCTGTCAGGAGCTGACATGTCTCGATATCAAAAAATCTTAAGAAAACATCTTTGAATGCCATATTCTGCAGATCTCTTGAGGTTTTTGAAGATGCCCTATCTATTTCTTATATTTAGATAAGCAAATATTGCTTGTCTCTTAGCAACTTGGTTTCTGAGTAGCTTAGAAAATAACTGTGATAGACTGTCATAGTAACTAACAAAATGACACGTTTTCATGACTATTAGTTTCCATTTCTTAATTATCCTAAACAGTTTATGTCGGTTGGTAGCGAGAGGTCAAAACTTGACATTTCATTTTTAAGTATTACTACAAACAATACCTTTAAGAAGCGTTACCCTTAATTTTGTATCAATATACAAAGATCAATACCACCAAAACTTTTCTTAAAAAAATTGTTTTATGTTTAAGTGTGTGTGTATATCAGAGTCCAAAAGAGGGTGTCAGATGCCTTGGAGGGTAACTTACAAGCATTTTTAAAAGCCACTGATATGGGTCCAGAATACCGAACTCAGCTTCCTCTGCCAGAGCAATACTCTTAACTGATGATCCATCTCTCTAGTTCCATGGGCTTTCCTTGTTTGTTAATATGTTTATGCCATCTATATTATTTGGAGCTTAAATTTTTAAGAAATAATTGGCAGTATAATTTTTATAATTCCACATTAAATTTAATGTTACTAATAAATTGCCTTCAGGATGTGTAAACATTTAAGGTAGTAATATTTTCATAGTACTTAAATATTTTGTACCCTTCTGGTTAGGGCATTATAAAATATTAATATTCCTCTAGAATCTTCCATTTCATATACTACCCTTTTGTATGATGAGCTTTATATTTCTTATGTGATGAGTTATTTTAGGAAGGTAAATCCATAGCATATTACTGAGTATTAGTGTATAACTTTTAATTAGAAAAGGATGTGGGCAACATTTTAGTTCTCTGAAAAGTTTCCATAAATGTGTGCTCTATTGAAACAGAGCTTCATCTAGTTCAGATCACTTCTCCTGTTTTTCAGAGTATCTGGACTTACTGTCTTCTAGAAGTTTTCGGTAGAAGTGTATCGACTCCATATGAGTCATTACAAGCTTACTCACATTTGCATAAAAGCACAAGGAAAATCAGTACGACTTGTGCACAAATAAACACTCTTAGATACGAGCCTAGTTGGGCACTAACATGTAACATGATCCAGGCTTAGAAACAATCAGTTTTAGGCTCACATACTGTCAGCCTTTTCTGGCATGATTTCTGGGTCACGCTGTGTCCATTGCTTTTTGCGCCTGTCAGCTGACAGGGTCAGTTGTTGAAAGGCAGTCACACTCCCTTGGTGTAAGTAAATACCTACTTACCAGAACAAAAGTATCGAAGAGCTTGCTAATGTGACAAAAACTGCTTAGAAAGAAAAACTTCAGCCAAAAGTAAAGAACTACTAGTGAAGTTTGAGTTCTTAGCACCAGAACTTGTAGAAACACAAAACCAGCAACTTCTTTATCTGTTTTCAGGGATGTGCATAGCTCTCTGATAGCAAATGGTAGGTATAATGCAGGGATATATGAGGACTGAATATGATTGATAAATTCTTAGGAACATTTCATGTTGATCTTATTTTTTACCCCAAAGAGCGCTATAATCCCAGTTTGCTTTATAATGAATTTGATAATCCAGTTGAGAAAAACAAACAGATCTGATTTAGGCTTAGACAAATTTCTGCCTTTTCAAATGAAAAATAAATGCCTTTTTGTTTTTTTATTCTATTCGAAAGTTGGTTCACAATCCTTACATAACTGTGCGCGGCGATGGGAGTCTCCATATTGAAAGAGTTCGGCTTCAGGATGGAGGCGAATATACTTGTGTGGCCAGTAATGTTGCTGGAACCAATAACAAAACAACCTCTGTGGCCGTGCATGGTAAGAGAGACTCAACATAATTGCTTCCAAACCTTGTTCAAAACAGGGTTCATAGGTTTTAATCAAGTAACTCTGTTCCTCTAATTACAAGAAGGAGACCTTTCCCCCAATTGTTATTTTATATGTCTTGAACAGTCTCTGCATTGTTAATACTGT
This sequence comes from Lophiomys imhausi, assembly GCA_907164525.1. Taxonomy (NCBI): domain Eukaryota; kingdom Metazoa; phylum Chordata; class Mammalia; order Rodentia; family Muridae; genus Lophiomys; species Lophiomys imhausi. The sequence goes on along the minus strand of CAJQZJ010032614.1, from coordinate 2,353,774 downwards.
TTCCAGATTTCCTTTCCCTATGTACACAAAAAGACATTCTGGGGAGTCACCAGCCAAGTCTGACCAAGGGCTTTTGTTAGTGGTTTCTTAATTGATAAAAAGTGAACTCAGCTCTCAAAGAATCGAGGTTAAAAATACATTTTAATTTCAGGCAAGCTGAACTTAGTGTACCATCCAAATTGTCTTAAATTGTTTTTTTTTTCCAGATTGTGCAACAAACATGTCCTTACTAATGACCCCTCTGTGCTGGAGCTAAATATGACCTAAGCTTCTCTAAGGTCACTTCATGTGTCATGTGCTCCAAACAATCCTTTTATCCTTTTATGCACTAAATAATTTAAAGGTCACAAATAAGAAAATTCAGAGGCAATCTTTTTTCCCCCTACTTGTAACAGTTACCGGGGATTTTCTTTTATTTTAAAATCTCAACAATAATGGACAGCTTCATAGTTTAACCAATTCTCATAACACTTTATATTTGTTTTTAAGAGCTTGCTACATTGTTTTTTATGACTCCTTAAAAATAGGTTTATACACAACAAATGAATGTCTTAGGAAGAAAGGAACACAGAAGACTTGCTTTCATCCATTGACTCAATCTTTATTTAGAAGCTGAATTGGAGACTCTACTGGCTTATTCATTCATTGACTCAATCTTTATTTAGAAGCTGAATTGGAGACTCTACTGGCTTATACATTTTGTCTTGTCTGTTGAAAATCCCATTGAGTGCAAACCATTGCCTGCTTTATGGATGCTCCGTCACCCCCTCTAGCTTTGTGCCAATAGCCACCAACATCACTTGACATGTTCTTGAGAGATTTCAAATAAATATCCCCAAATAACTATAACTAGCTTTAGCCTCAAATAATAAAGGTATGTCAGGTTGCATGTCATTGTGTGACTATTTTTAAAGAACAGAACACAGGTTTCCTGGAGGGTGCTGTGGACTGGCTTAAGGATGCAGCTTTGGAACACCCTCACACCATTCCTCCCCTTTTCTCCTAGTTTTGTCTAGGCAGTTGTATTGAGAAGGATGCCAAGGCCAGATTTTCACTTGCAGGGAGGAGTGATAGGGTCAGTCCTATTTTTGCTGTATCAGAGAAAAGACAGATAACCCAATCACCTGATTTACTGAGACACAAGAAATTTTAATGATTGAAACTTAAGAGACCATTCCACAACAGTTTTTGGTTCATTTTAGTCCAAAACAAACAATTGATTTAGTCAACAACATTAAAGAATCAGCCCAATGACTGGGTATCAACTAAACCCAGCACAACACAAAACGTGGGAGCTTCGAATCTGTATCTGCTTAATGTTAATGAGGGGCTCATTCTTTATCATATCCACTTTCAGGAATACCTATAAAAGATGCTTGACTAATTCTAAAAGGAAAGAGATTGAAAAAATACAAGTGCAGATGAAAAGAAGAAAATTTAATTGTCACATTGACTAATGTAGACTCACAATCTGGGGAGAGGCTGCTGCTCCATACCCAGATGTCATCACGCTTCCAAACTGACCTGAATTTGCAACTTCTCTTCACTACTGTCTAACTTAATATGGCTTTAAAAACATGAGATTCCCTTATGTTGCCACAAATTGACAGCACATTGCAGAGCTCCATATTCTGTCATGATCCTGGAAATTAAATTTCTTGCTTTCATGAGTAGCTCAATATTTTTGCTTCAGCTCTAAAGCTGGAGGCTTGCTGCCAAGTCATTAAGACAAAATTAGCTGAAGACTAATGCCAGCCATAGGAAAGTATGAGTGTATAATATATATCATTTCAGCCTTCTGAGGAATTTTTGGACTTGGGGGGTGGGGCTTATGGTATCTTCTGTTCTAGCAAATTCCTATTCCTGGGTAGTATGACAATTCTGGAAAATTCTGACTTTAAGCAAGAAATGTTGTAAGTAGTTGAGCTCCAGGGAAGAATTCTAGTCTCTTCCCATTAGGTGTAATAGAAGGATCTGGAAATACCAGACTTTTATTGTGTTCCTTTTACTAGAAGACATTCATGTATGGAAGCCCTCAACAGAAGTATTATTTTGAGGGACTGTTGGTTCTGATTAAGAATAAAGGGAACAGTTATATTTTCTTTTTCCTTTCACGGCTGCTCACATGCTGCTAAGTTTTCTCTGACTTGCTAAGGCAAAGGTGTGCTATTCTTAACTGGAACATGTTACCTTGTCCTCTGTTTTATCATTTTAAGTGTAAACTCCCAAAATCTGTCTAGTTTTCCTGAATTCCCTTTAAGAAACCATTGTTTTTATCAGTTAAATGTAGTAAAGCACCGAGTGGCTCTTGTGGGCATCAGGATGTTTAGTAAATGGTGGTTCAATAGCTCATTTATTTGGAGGTGGCCTTACATCAGCTCACTGGAGCTGTGGGTAGTGGACAGTAAGAAAGATGCATTCTAAAGATATATATATAACTGTTAGACTATAGTCTATCTTGAATTTTCAGGAAATAATTACTTTTATTCAATCATTTTTTGTTTTCTTTAGGGAGGTCACCATATGAGACATCATTTGACACTTGGTTTTAAGCTTTTATTAGATCTGTCCAGATTGTACTTATTGTACTTTTTTTTGCCATGCATTCCCTTACTAAGATTATGTTAAATTGCCTCTTTTCATAAACATTATGAATATATTGAAGATGTTCAATTTTAAATATATGATCCTCAATGGAAGAGCAATTGCTCAGATACCAACCTTACTTTCATCTCCAGTTCTGCCAACCATTCAGCATGGACAGCAAATACTCAGCACAATTGAAGGCATTCCAGTAACTTTACCATGCAAAGCAAGCGGGATTCCCACGCCATCTATCACCTGGTCAAAGGTAAATTACAGATCTAGTGGCATTCCCTGAAATACAATGTGTGGGATGACTTACAGAGTTATCTCCAGAGGTTTCAGCAGGACAGTGAGAAAAAGAGATACAAAGGTCAGGAAGCAAACTTGGGCATTCTCTGAGATAGTATACTCTGTGGCTGGCATGAAATATTTCAATGTTTTGGAAGTCCTCCAAGGAACCACATAGATTCATCTCAGAAGGATCCTGGTGGTGATCAAGAAATGGGATATTGGTCCAGGACATGTGCCTCCCAGAAGTAGTAATACCTCTACATATTTGGCTGTCCAGCCTGTTAAAGGTTGAGACTGAGAGAAAGATGACCTATGGCATTGTATGGAGCTGCTGTGGAACCAAGAGGACCAAGGGGAGATGACAAGGAGGGCTCTGCTACAGACATGACATGTTCACAGTTCTTGACACACAGCCTTTCCTACAGTAGTGTGTGTTGTCATGCTGTTATGTAACTTCTAGCAGCTGGTAGGTAACTGCCTCGAAGACATCTTAAGGTCCCTCCCAAGTGCTACTGCTGCATGGATCCCATGTATGACCAAGAAGCATAAGACATCTATTCAAATTCATGTATTCCCTTCTACATTCCTCTAGCGCAGTCAAGTTTTCATTAGTATTCTTGCATTGATGAAACCCTCCTTTTATATATATATATATATATATATATATATATATATATATTTATTTATTTATTGCTTCAGGTTACATTTCCAACATATTGTCCTCTTTCCCCCCTTCCCAGCCCTGCCCTCCCACCCTCTACTCTCTAACCCTTTTATCCCACTCCTCTGGAGTGGAGTGTCCCTACATAACTGTCCCTCACCCCAGTTCAGAAGTCATATGAGGGCCAAGAGCTTACTCATACACTGGGGACCTACAAGGCAGCACCACTAGGGCAAAGTGTCTCATTGCCAGGGAGGGAAAACTAAAAAACAAACAAAAACAAAACAAAAAAAATAAATTGAAAAAAATAAAAAGTCTATGTCCATGTTCCCTTTGGTGCGTTGGTTGTAGTATATATATATATATATATATATATATATATATATATATATATATATATCCTGTACTATATAGCTAAAATCCTACTATAAGTGAATAGATGCCATGTGCATCCTTCTGAGTCTGGGTTAGCTCACTCAGGATGAGCTTCTCTAGTTCCATCCATTTGGCTGCAAATTGCATAATTTCATTGTTTCTGATAGCTGAGTAATATTCCATCGTATAGATGTACCACAGTTTTTTAATCCATTCTTCAGTTGAGGGACATCTAGATTGTTTCCAGTTTCTAGCTATTACAAATAAGGCTGCTATGAACATAGATGAGGCAACTTACTTGTGATTCGGTGAGGAGTCATTTGGATGTATACCCAGAAGTGGTATGGCTGGGTCCTGAGGCAGAGCTATTCCAAGTTTTCTAAGATATCGCCATATTGACCTCCATAGTGGTTGCACAAGTCTGCATTCCCACCAGCAATGTATGAGGGTTCCCCTTTCTCCACACCCTCACCAGCATGTGCTGTCATTTGAGCTTTTGATCTTAGCCATTTTGACAGGTGTGAGATGGAATCTCAGAGTAATCTTGAGTTGCATTTCTCTGATGATTAAGGATGTTGAGAATTTCTTCAGGTGTCTCTCGGCCATTAGGGATTCCTCCTTTGTGAATTCTCTATTTAGCTCTGTCCCCCATTTTTTGATTGGATTATTTGGTTTCTTGGCATTTAATTTCTTGAGTTCTTTGTAGATTTTGGATATTAGCCCTCTGTCAGATGTGGGGTTGGTAAAGATTTTCTCCCAGTCTGTAGGCTGCTGTTTTGTTCGAATGACAGTGTCTTTTGCCTTACAGAAGCTTTTCAGGATGAAACCCTCCTTTACAAAGAAAGTCTGTTCCTTCTTTAAGTGGCCATGGAGGTGGCATATTTCTAACAAATTAACTTCAACCTTACATTATAAAATGTAGTATAAAGTCATGACAGAATAATAGAATGCACTATTCATATAACGAGAACCACCATTTGATTTTGTCATCTAAAAAATTTATAAAACACGGAAGAGTTGATGCTAACGTCTGTATACCATCCACATATCATTTTTATGGTCTGGACACAATTACAATAGTGAATGAAGATGAGCCTGAAACTGTCCATCATCTGGCTCCTTGCAGAAATGTGCCACTTCAAAGAAAATGCAAGAATGAGATCTTCCCAGGTGGCTATTATGCTACGGCCAAACACAGAAGATAAGAGTTTGAACTCAAGGGCCTAACTACTGGGGTTCTTGGCCAACTCACCCCTTGATTGACTTAATTTGGGGCAAGTTTCTCTACTCGGTCTCTGTGTTGTAGGACTCTGAATTGGAAACTGGAGTGTCATCCAGTTCCTTTTATGAAACTGTGTGAGTGTTAAAACATTTAATTCATATAAGGTACAAGATCACCTTTCTATCATGACCAAGGACAGCTGTCAGGATGCCATTCGCCTCAGTGATGGTTATATTGCCTTTGTCCTTTAGGTGACTATACAGTAGAGGAGCCATGGCTTGGGACAGAGCAATATCACTTTTAGTAACTTGTTCATCTAAATTTCTCTTATAAACAACTCCCTTCTAATTAGCATTTTTCATATCTAGTTTTTCACCCCTTGGAGGTATATTTTTCTCTTCCTCTTCCAAATGTAAAACTGTTCATTTATCATCTTTAAAGAATACACAGAAACATTGTGTTTTCTTGTGTTTACAGAAAGGAGAGCTGATTTCAACTGGCAGTGCCAAGTTTTCTGCCGGGGCTGATGGTAGTCTGTATGTGGTGTCACCAGGAAGCGAGGAGAGTGGAGAGTACATCTGCACTGCCACCAACGCTGCCGGCTATGCCAAGAGGAAAGTACAGCTGACTGTCTATGGTGAGAGCCACCTAAGGGAGGTTTTCCTTTGAAATAGCCCATGCAGACCAAATGTCAGAATTTCTTCCATAGCAAAATACCCAAAGGTAGTACCCTCAAAGTGAAGTTCTCCCTGGAGTTGATATTGTATAAGCAAAGAAATATTTTTATTTTCACTGCCAACCAAAACCACCTCTAACTTAGATTCTTATTTGCAGAGAAGTAATTGTATAACCTTTTGGAAAACTTCCATGGTGTTTTCCCAAGAAGTATGCTTACCCATCAACATTTTGCAGGAACAACATTTATTTAAAATTCCTTGTCAAGCCAAACCTCTGCCGTGTCTTGGGTAGCAAGCAGACTTGTGCTCTAGCGACTACTGCTCCTCTGGGAAGACCTGAGGCAATCTCAGCTGACCTCTCCATCATGTGCTGAAATTACTGAGGAGGGAAGCTCACTCCTCATTTCCTTTTAGCTCACTCTATAACTGTATTCACAGGAAGTTCTAGATATACCCCGAATCTTGGGAATCGACATCCTATAAATTATTTAAGAGCATTAGAAGTCTACATTTCAATGTAAGTGATACTACTTTGCTTTCAATGCATTCTTTTCCCTTCCACATCCTGTGTTTATTTTAGTAAGACCCAGAGTATTTGGGGACCAAAGAGGACTGTCCCAAGATAAGCCTGTGGAAATCTCTGTCCTGGCTGGGGAGGAGGTGACACTTCCTTGTGAAGCTAAGAGCTTACCCCCACCCATCATTACCTGGGCCAAAGAGAGCCAACTCATCTCTCCATTTTCTCCAAGGTAGGAGAACTAGAAAGAACAGCAATGCAGGGAGATGTAACCTGCTTGGATGGTGCCAGTTATTGATTGCAATTGTATCAAAATATAACCGACATTTGAGCTCACTCACACACACATCTGAGTTATGTATACCTTGCACATCATCTTCGGACATTGTAAATGCTAAGACAGCTCTGCTACGGTTTCCACTGTTGCATTTCACTAGGTAGTTTTTGAAAGGGAACAGGTTTGTGCGTGAGTGTTTCTCAGTCCTCTGTGTGCAGCACACAGAATTCTGTTACCCCCAGAGAGGCAGTAAAACACAAAAAAGCACTGTCCTGTATAGGACTGACTTTCATTCGCTGGTTTTGTAAATCACTTTGATTAAACCCCATCCATAGATAAAGGCCCGCTGAGGTGATGTAATTTATAAGCCAAATGGCACAGCTAGAAGGCCAGGGCTTTAGGACGCAACACTCGTTGCCCTCCAGATGGGAGTTTAAACTTATCTCTGTCACCTACAGCTTCCCTAAAAGTTGGGCATTTTTCCCCAGGGACACCTTTGAACTTCCTACCTTTTATTTGTACAATGGGGTGATTCTTACCGGAGAGAGTTCTGTGAGATAAAGGGCTGGAGAGGCGGCTCAGTGGTTACAAACACTTTGTACTCTTGCAGAGTGCCCCGGTTTAATTTCCAGAACCCACATGGCAGCTCATAAACATGTGTACCTCTAGTTTCAGAGGCTATGCCACAAAGTTCTGACCTCTGTAGGTGCTACACACATGGTGTACGTATATACATTCAAACACTCACACACATAAAATAAATCACTCTAAAAGAATAATTATAGCTGCTAGCTGTCGCTTGCTAGGCTTGTTGGCATATAATTGCAAAGTTATAAAATTATGCGGGTGTACTTTACTAACGATGATAAAAATAACAGGAACATCTTTACATCATTTTACTCACTGTTTGAATGAATTTTACCGAAAACTATAAAGTAAAATGCAGAGTGTTACTTATAAAGCAATCCATTGCACCCCTCCACAGTCAGGATTTCTTTCTTCCCTTCCCTGTGCAGCCTTTCATCTTGGAGTAGCCCTAAAAACTGTTTTTTATGGTTTCAGTTTTGTTTTTCTTTTCTGTTTGTAATTTGCTCTTCTGACATGTAGTACATGAGTACTGTTTTACTCCTTGCTTTATTGAGTTACACACATCCACTGTCGTACAGTCAGCACACTCGTTTCAACACACACTCGTTTCAACACACACTCGTTTCAAC
>CAJQZJ010032614.1:2324654-2336487 GCA_907164525.1 Lophiomys imhausi | reverse complement strand
TGTGTGTGTGTGTGTGTGTGTGTGTGTGTGTGTGTGTGTGTGTGTGTAACTTTGAGGGATCCGTTCTCTTCTCCACTGTGTATTCTTTTTTTTTATATAAGTACTTTATTTTTTTTTCTTCAAGTTACATCTCAGTCACAAACCCTTCCCTATTCCCCCTTCCTGTCCCACCCTTCCACCCTCTTCCCCCCCAACAGCTTCCCTTTTCAATCCAACAAATGGTTCTTTCTCTTATAACAGTAAATTCTATACAAAACAGCAGAATTAAATATGCCACATTTATGAGAGTTAAATGGCCCAGTATACCTTCCCAATGTCCAGTTCATACATATTTGGCCCCTGACTTTAACCTTCTACCTTCTAACCATCTCCATGAGTTTAAAGTTCTATAACTGACTTAGCTTTCATACTAACTTGCATCACTATTTAACCATCTTCTTAGATCTAGAACGCCCTCTTGATTCCTAAACAACTCAAAATTTAGCTATGAGACTCAAGCTGTCTATTCTTCAACCACCTCAGAGAGCTGAGAAGGATAAATATATCTGATTATATAGGAAGTGCAGGGCCTGCAGCTTCCAATACTAAGAAATGACAAACCAGTGACTACCTGGACAGTTCCCATTTTCTCTCCATACATTCCAGCATCAGTCTTCAGCCTTTTGGTCCTATTTCTCTGACAGACATTTATTGTAGAGTAGGGATTATGAAGGACTTACCTATCCTGTCTTGGCAGAGCTAGGCTGTCGACTTCCCTGCTACCAAGTTTTGTCCTTTTTGGACTGTATATTCTAGGGATCAAAGTCCGTCATCAGTCTTCACAGCAAGGGCTTTAGCCCATGAACCATCTCATTGGCTCACTTTCTGTAATCTTTGTTATGAATTTCATCTTGATAATAATTATTCTAGAACTTGTAAATAAAATAAAATCCTCTGATTTCTTTTTTGTTTGTAAATTTAGTTTTCATGTACTACTTCAATAAATGTTAGTTGCAAAATCTGCCTGAGACCACAAAGGAAAGAGTGGGATAAAAGAAAATTATTATAACCTCTTACTTTTCCTCGGATTGTGAAAATGTAGACAGATGGCTGGAGTCAATCAATTTTACTCTCTTTTCCACATTAGTCAAAATCTTGCACTGGTCAAGATTAAATATGTTGATTTTTTTTCATTTTTCCCTTTATAGATATGCCTTTCATGATCACCTTTATAAGACATTAATTAATATTGAGTTTAGCTTCACCAGTACATTACATATATTTCTGTCACCCTTTTGGGCTTATCTTAGATAGTTTGTACTACTTTTAATAAGTTTATTATCTTAGTATTGGTTTTGCTTCATGTGCTTTGTCTTCAGTATAAATATTAGTCAAGTTTCAAGGCATTTAGAATAGTGCCATTTACATTTTGGCTAAATAAAACATTAATAGCAGGTTATTGATTTTGCCTGTAATATCCCCTTTGGCTTTATCATGTATTTAATAAGTGTTTATCATTTTGACCTGCAACACATTACGTCCATTTATTCTGCAATTCATACACAAATCTAGAAAAATATTTCTCTTATTGTGTTGTCAACTTCTTTCAAAGAATTGAACTCTTGTCTTTTGATGAGCAGACAAAATATTGAGAAGTATATGTAGGCAGTGGAAGCTCTTTGTATGTACTAAATAGAACCTTTTCCAAAGGAACAATAGGCCGCAGTTTCTATACATGCCTTATAAACTCTATTTTGTTGGCTGGGTTCCTGGTGTATTCCTGTAGCAATACCACGCTTTGCTGTCTTTACTTCACTTGCAGTTTCCCGACATATCTTGTCAATCTGATGAATGTGCTTTTGTTTAAACTTCTAGTCACTGTAGTGAACTTACCAGGAAAAAGGTTTTTCTTATACTCTGAGTTTTCTGATTAAAAGCAACAATGATCAATTGGAAGCCACAAGTCTGAGGACTGATCAGGAACTGGAGTCATTAACTAACTACCATTAACTGTAGTCTCTCCACTTTTATCCTGAAAGTGGCACATTGCTTCAGGGTACACAGCATAGTCACAGCAGGAAGTTTATCTGTTCGTAATGTGTTTGATTTCTTTAACAGTTTTTTTTCTAATTTTATTATAAAAAGGCTTTAATTTCTTATGTAGGTACTCCTAAACCAACCATCAAGTGGCTACACAATGGTAGAGAGGTAACAGGGCAGGAGCCTGGTGTCTCTATCTTGGAAGATGGCGCACTGTTGGTAATCGCTTCTGCTACATCTCACAACAACGGCGAGTACGTCTGTCTGGCCAGCAATGAAGCTGGGACCACAGAAAGGAAATACAGCCTCAAAGTTCATGGTAAATGTAGATTAAAACACTAAAACCAAATAGCCAAAAACATGGCTGTTTCTAATTTTTGCAGATTTAAGTCATTTAATCAATCTATTATTTTTTTAAAATAAATTTATTTGTTGCTTCAGGTTACATATCCATCATATTGTCCTCTTTCCCCCCTTCCTAACCCTGCCCTCCCATCCTCTACCCCCTAACCCTTCCATCCTGCTCCTCTGGAGTGGAGTGTCCCTACATAACAGTCCCTCGCCCCAGCTCAGAAGTCATATGAGGGCCAAGAGCCTCCTCATACACTGGGGGCCTACAAGGCATTACCACCAGTGAAAAGTATCTCATTGCTAGGGAGGGAAAACTAAAAAACAGACCAGCAAACAACAAAAAATAAATAAATAAATAAAGTCTATGTCCATGTTCCCTTTGGTGTGTTGGCTGTAGTATAGATATCCTGTACTATATAGCTAAAATCCTAATATAAGTGAATAGATGCCATGTGCATCCTCCTGAGTTTGGGTTAGCTCACTCAGGATGAGCTTCTCTAGTTCCATGAGGTCCCATTTATTGATTGTTGGTCTCAGGTCCTGAGCTGTTGGTGTTCTGTTCAGGAAGTTGTCACCTGTGCCAATGAGTTCGAGAGTTTTTACCATTTTTTCTTCTAGTAGATTTAGTGTGACCAGCCTTATGTTAAGGTCTTTGATCCACTTGGATTTAAGTTTTGTACAAGGTGATAAGTATGGGTCTAATTTCATTCTTTTGCAAGTGAACATCTAGTTGGACCAGCACCATTTGTTGAAGATGCTGTCCTTCTTCCATTGTGCGGTTTTTGCTTCTTTGCCAAAAATTAGGTGGCCATAGGTGTGTGGGTCCATTTCTGGATCTTCAATTCGATTCCATTGATCTACGGGTCTGTTTCTATTCCAATACCATGCTGTTTTTACTATTATTGCTCTGTAGTACAGCTTGAAATCTGGGATGGTGATACCTCCAGATGTTTTTTTTTTTATTGTACAGGATTGATTTAGCTATTCTGGGTTTTTTTGTTGTTGCATATGAAATTGAGAATAGCTCTTTCCAGGTCTAAAAAGAATTGTGTTGGTATTTTGATAGGAATTGCATTGAATCTATATATTGCTTTTGGTAGGATGGCCATTTTTATTATGTTGATCCTACCTATCCATGAGCATGGGAGATCTTTCTATCTTCTAAAGGCCTCTTCCATTTCTTTCTTCAAGGGCTTGAAGTTCTTGTTGTACAGGTCCTTTACTTGCTTGGTTAGAGTTACCCCCAGGTATTTTATATTGTTTGTGGCTATTGTGAAGGGGATTGTTTCCATTATTTCTTTCTCAGCCCATTTGTTTGTTGTATATAGAAGGGCTTCTGATTTTTTGAGTTAATTTTCAATCAATCTATTATTACTTAATACTTACGCGGATATATTAATAGCAAACCAAAGATAGGACATTATTTTGTACTTATTCATTGCTCAACATTTCATGCAATTTTTGGTTGAGACTTTATATCCCTCGAAATTTAAATAAGAGATAAAGATGAAGCATGAAACCCTCCCTGCTCACGCTGGTAAACTGTTTGCATACCTTCTCCAGAGCAAAAGGATCAGTTTCACACACACGGTATGCATAGCTTCTCAGAGATTTTTTTTTTTTAAGGCACAAATAAGAATGAAAACGTTAGCCGGGCGGTGGTGGCGCACGCCTTTAATCCCAGCACTTGGGAGGCAGAGGCAGGCGGATCTTTGTGAGTTCGAGGCCAGCCTGGTCTACAAAGCAAGTCCAGGACAGCCAGAGATATTCAGAGAAACCCTGTCTCGAAAAACCAAAAAAAAAAAAAAAAAAAAAAAGAATGAAAACGTTATTTAGAAAACAGCATACATGATAGACTATTACACCCACTCTCTATGCCTGGGCTATTGCATCCTGTGAATTATTCTAGGTCTTTAACTGTAATCCAGACATGCCACTGCCACTGGATGAGTTCATAGAGTTTATTTAACTTTTCTCTGCTAATGTGTTAGCATTGTGTTAATTAGTATTGTACTAATGGATTTGTAATGTAATAAGTATTCAGATTGTTACCATTTACAACTATTTAAACTTTCAGTGAAATTTTTATACCTGTGTCATTTTGTAGGGTTTTGTGAATTTTAGGTTTTGTTGACTATGGCTTTCATAGACTGTGTGATATTCACTGCTACCAGTCAAGTAGTGAATACCATAGTGCTTAAATGAATCCCCTAAGACTTTCAATATGTGAAATAGTTCTTCTTTAGAATTATCCTAAACTCCGTCATGAAATTAAAACCCTGACATAAAATAAAACGCTGCATGTGGATTTGTATTTATAAATGTGGTAGCTGACACTTTTTGTTTAATAAGAAAGCCATGTGTGTGGTGCATATGACTAGCTTTTCTACCGTCACTTACCTTTAAAGTTTCTTTCTAAAGGGCTTTGTGGGGCTACTGTTGATTACAAGACTATCTAGGCATGATTCCTCTCTCTTGCAGTTCCAGCAGTAATCAAAGATAAAGAACACATAACCAATGTGTCTGTGTTGCTAAACCAACTGGCCAGTCTCTACTGTGAAGTCGAAGGAACTCCATCCCCCGTCATAACGTGGTATAAGGATGATTTTCAGGTAAACGGAGACAGCCAAGTGTGCACAATTCCCTGCTCCTGTTCTGAAATGAATTGCCCAGATACGAATTTCCTCTCAATAATGATAAACACCAGTTTTCTAGCTGTGAAGTTTCATTAGCTTAGGAAATAACAATACTTTGTCTCATGCAGGTGACGGAAAGCAGTACTGTTCAAATCATGAACAATGGGAAGATACTAAAACTCTTTAAAGTGTCTGCAGAGGATGCAGGAAGATATTCCTGCAAAGCAATTAATATTGCAGGCACCTCTCAGAAGTACTTTAGTGTCAATGTACTAGGTAAGGAAAACTTCTTTTTTAAAAAAAATCCACATGTTAAGGTTGCATTTCTTATTGTATGACAAAATAAATTGATAGGAGAAATAGTAATTACATGACTCTTTTAGAATGTTGTTTCAAATTTTTAATCATTTGTAATATAGAGATGGCTTTGACTCATATACCAAAAGAAACTGTGAACTTAAAAGTGGTGCAGTGTATGTTAAATTTTCACTAGGCAGTAGCTAGAGAATACCTAGAGAACTGGTTATGTACATAGGTAGCTGTGAGACACAGGGCAATGTGATGATGATATGAACATCTCCTGAAACTGAGGATGCTTGAGATGGAAAAGGTTGTGTGTCCATTTCCACTGCGTTCTAATTAATTATTGAAGCTTTAATTAGTCCTGGTTGTTATCAGGGGAAGAGAAGTCTGAGAGGACATGATGGACATTTTGGTAGGAAGGGGATGCTGAAAGTGTGTAGTCACTATGCTAGGTTATGATTCAATCAATTTTAATGTCTATTATTAGTCTAATTTTTAATTTAGTAAAGTTATATTTGACATTTTAAATTCACTTTGTGACAGATGACTTTCTCTCTTTTCAATTTTGTATTATCAAAATAGGCGTATAATTTGTGTTTGTAGTAAAAGTGACACCTAGAAGTGATATTCATAAAAATTGGCATTCATCAACATAAAAATAATTAATTTCCTTACTCTCCCCCAAACCTGAACTACATTGTTTCTTTTTCCTACAGTCATATTTATATTTAACCACAGGACATGTAAACAACCTCAGCAGTTTTTCTTATCACTCGTTTTGGCATTGTTTCTCCTGACATTCACTCCTTCCATGAACTCCATCTGTGTGCTGCTGTTTCCCAAATGCTCAGCTCTAGCTCAGAATTCTTTGGGCACTAGGAAAAAGTATCTAGTCATCACCTTACTAACTTCTTATATATTTATCTACTTCTTAAATTTCTGTTATTTTCAAGAGAGTCTCACTAGTATTGCCAGCTGGCTTCAAACTCACAATCTCCCCACTTCAGCCTCCCTGCTGGGATTATAGATGTGTGCCATGATGCCCATATTTCCTTAGCTTGTTGGCTTGAATATCTTCATTGTGTATTATTGAATATCATGTGAACTGTATCAAACTGAAAGATCCCAATGACTGTTTTCTCCAGTAAATGTTGGGGTCTCTGAGTGACCTGCATCTCCACCTTTCCCCAGCTTTCTCCAGAAATTTATCATGTTCTTCAATGTCTACTTCCTAATTATCAACAAATTATCTTTCCAATCCATAATGAAGTCATATTTTCATTTACAATAGTCCCTTAACTTCCTTTCCTGCACCCACTCTTCACCAATCTGATCCATTCTTCACTCAGCAATCAGTAAGGTCTTTATATAAATATGTTATCATGACATACCTCTTTCCCAACAAATCCCTTTACTGTCTCATAATTTTATGGAGATGAATATCACTTAACATGATACAAAAGTGAGGGTTAGATGGTGAGAAAATCATACATGTGCACTTTCAGTTGTATAATTTCATGGATAAGAATGAGTATTTTCTTTTTCATATTGTATATCACACTCATACCAGGTTTCATATAGGAATCCTTCAAAAAAGCCTGAGGTAGACATGACATGGTATGTAGACTTTGAACCAAACGAGAATGATATTGTTCATGTCATTCATTATCTAAAATGCACATCAATAGTGCGTTCGCTCATATGAACTTTGCTGCTTAATTACATTCCATGAGTTTTGTACATGAGTTTACTAGGCCTCAGAATGACTTCTGTTCTATCATTATGCTTGGAGGTAATTGTCCTGCTGACAAAATTTCATTAAAGTATTCCCAGATTTTAACTTAACAGTATGTGAAAGATGTGAAAGGGAGTCACCGTGGGATATTTTGTTTCAGACATTAAACTATTGTTGAAATACTTTGATAACCACTAACTGCCTGCTTCTTCCCAAAATATTTGTGGTAAATCATATATTTTGTGACAAAATTTCTTTGTTCAAGTTCCACCCAGCATAACAGGTGCCAGCCTCCCAAATGAAGTCTCAGTTGTTCTCAACCACAACATCACCCTGCAATGTCATGTCACGGGAACTCCCTTCCCTGCTATTCACTGGCTCAAGGATGGAAAGTGAGTATTTGTCTGTATTGGATTAAGGCTGTATTTTATAGAAAGTATATCTATCAACATGTTAGGCTTACCTCTTTTTATCACCTTAAAATATTCATTATTAAATGAGCATAAAAGAGAAATAATATTTCTCTTAAAAAGTAACATTGTAATAATCTTATTATATCTTTCAATTTTCAAAGAACAAAGGTTTTCATTTATAGAAACAGATTAATTTAGGATTATTGCACACCAAATCCTCTGCACAAATATTAACAGTAAAATAAAAATCAGATTCCAATGAAGAGATGGTTATGTCTTTGCATGGAATTGAGCTGTTTAGGAGGAGAATGTGCTTGCAACAATGCAAAGAATACATAGACTGTGTCTGACTAAAGTGGGAAGCACAGAGGACAATTGCAGTTGCCAGGACACAAGCGTCAAGAACTTTGCTCCTACAGTAGCCTCTCGTGATTTGAGAGGTTGCTTCTCACTGTGTAGCTATAGTTGGTATGCTTTATTTCTTTATTTAAGGACGAAGTAGCAGAGAGTCTAGATTGGCCATGTCTAAAATATAGGAATTCATTTAAGCTTCCAAGAAATCAGCAAGACAGCCCAGAAAAAAATGAATTAGGACTGCAAATGGACAATTGACATACAATCACACAATATCATTAAAAGATTCTCATCCTCAACACACTGATAAATATAAATGAAATGTTTTTCTCTCATGGGTCTTTTTTAAAAAGTAGAGGTTTGAAGATAGCAAGTGTTGTCTGGATATGGGAGTCAGGTTACAGTCCTGGAGAGACTATGAATCAATATCCTTAGAGGTGATTTGATGCTGTGTACTAAAATTGTAACACTTGGGTCCTGTGATGTAGGAGTCATGTCTCCATCCTACAAGATGGAAGTGGACACACATGTCCAGCAGGAAGCTCATTTGCTGATATTCTCTGCAATGCTGCAGTGGCAGAAGAGTGAAACTGGCTAATGCCAGACATCAGGGGATAGATAACATGTGAGACTGAGGCAGTCAGGCTGTAGTAACCCCTCCCCCACCCCAAGCTGCCAGGACAGACTATAAAGAAACACAGGAGAACAGCACAATATCATTCACACTAAACTGTAGATTTCTTCAGGGATACATTTATGAATGAAAAATGTTTAGTGAAAACATAAGATCGATAAAAATCTTACATTTGTGGCAATAAATCAAGAATGATTCTTCAATACTAATACTTGGGCTTTTTTGTTTAAATTTTATGTTACCTTTCTAATTAATAATGAATAAAATGCTAAATTTTCTTAAATTTAAGTAGCATCAAGTGTTTACTCTTAAAAAAAATTTCAAATGTAGTAAACCAGTGTTTCATGGTCCCTTTGGGGTCTAATGACCCTTTCACAGGAGTAACCTAAGACCATGGGAAAACAGATATTTACATTATAATCAATAATAGTAGCAAAATCATAGTCATGAAGTAGCAACAAAAACAATTTTATGGTTAGGGTCATCACAACATGAGGAACTATATTAAAGGGTTGCAACATTAGAAAGGTTGAGAACCACTATACTAAACTATGGTACTTTTAACATTTGAGAGATTTCTATACAATGTCATACCAAAGAGTAATGAAGGGTAATACTTTACAAAATTAATATCTTTTTCATTTATTGAGTAGACTGGCTGCTGGTTTATTAATATAGCAACACATTCAATAATATATTATGTGACTAAGTCACTTGTAAAAAAACTGTCTATATGTTTTAAGTATTTTTTTCCTGAAAAAGGATCAAGGGACTTTAAAGCAAGGATTCTCACAGTATCATAGACTTTACTGAGCAAGATATTTCAAGTATTAAACAACACTGTTGCCAATGACAGACATGCAGTGAGCATTTTACAGTGGTAGATGACTGCATCTCAGAAACACACTTCCATGGAAAATGTATGTGAGCTTCTTTGAGGATAAGTACTTTTAATATTTATGGTGGTATAATGTTCATATATATTGTGCTTTTGGAAAACTTGGTATAGTCAGCATTATTAGCAAATAATAACCACACATTCTGAAGTTCCTTTGAAACATTATGAAACTCCTAATTCTTCTTTTCCACATAATAATAGAAATTTGGCATTAAGACAAAAAATAGAAAATAAGTAAGAAGAGTAACAATGGATGAATGAATGAAATAAAGAATAATACCACTTAGTTTTTCATGATATTATGAAATGATTAAAGATTGAAGGGAGAAAGGTTTTCATCTCTTATATTTTTGGTTGTGAGCCTAGCCTTTAACAGCTGAGCCATCTCTCCAGCCCAAGGTTTTCATCTCAAAGCCATAGTTACCCAGTTTCTTTTTTTTTTTTAAAGATTTATTTATTATGTATACAGTGTTCTGTCTGCAGGTATATCTGCAGGCCAGAAGAGGGCACCAGATTTCATTATGGATGGTTGTGAGCCACCATGTGGTTGCTGGGAATTGAACTCATGACCTCTGGAAGAGCAGCCAGTGCTCTTAACCGCTGAGCCATCTCTCCAGCCCCCAGTTTCTTTAGTAATGTTGTTTAACAATATTAGTCTTCTGAATAGGAACACTAATCTCGGCATATTTTTATAATCAATTTTACCTCATATTTTAACTTCATACCATGTAATATTTTGTAATTAATTACACAGGAAACATGGTGATATTAAAATGAACCTATGAAATATTTTTTTCTCTAGGTCTTTATTTTTGGGAGATCCTCACATTGAACTTTCAGACAGAGGACAAAATTTACATCTTAGGAATGCACGAAGAAGTGACAAGGGGCGCTACCAATGTACTGTGTCTAATGTAGCAGGCAAGCAAGCCAAGGATATAAAACTGACTGTCTACGGTAGGTGTGGCTTTTCTCATGCTGTTACCATTATGAACACTTCAATTATAAATTTAAAACTAAATTTTACTCTAATGTTTATTGTCCCTTCCCTCCATATTGAATACTTTGGAATGCTATTCAAATGAAGAGAAGGAGTCTGCTTTTATGTTTTATGTTATGAAAATGCATTCAGTTTTTTTTTTTTGTTTTTTTTAAAGATTTATTTATTATGTATACAGTGTTCTGTCTGCAGGTATATCTGCAGGCCAGAAGAGGGCACCAGATTTCATTATGGATGGTTGTGAGCCACCATGTGGTTGCTGGGAATTGAACTCATGACCTCTGGAAGAGCAGCCAGTGCTCTTAACCGCTGAGCCATCTCTCCAGCCCGCATTCAGTTTTTAAATGAAGCTTATCCTTAGCTATGGATTTATTCAAAACAATTTTAGTAACTTTGATATGGTAAACAATTCCCTAACTGGTTAATATAGGCATAGTTCAAATGCCTATGTCTTTGAAGTGTTAAAAATAAACTTTAAAAAGATGTACAAATATTCAAAATACACTGAAGCAACTAGTTCACCAGAAGTTCAATTGTTACACCTCCACCTTGATTTTTATACTGGCCATTTTTGAATGCTATGTGTTTTTTTATTATCTCCATCTTGATTTTTATACTGGCCATTTTGAATGCTATGTGTTCTTTATTATCTCCATCTTGATTTTTATACTGGCTATTTTTGAATGCTATGTTGTGTTTTTTTTTTTTTTTTTCTGGTTGCATCTGTACCAGAAATAACGTGTCTTAGTTACTTTTTCGTTGCCTTGACAAAATACTGTGATTGAGGCAACTTATAAAAGAAAACATTTAATTTAGGACTCACAGTCAGAGTCCATGATAATCATGGCTGAGAGCATGGCAGCAGGCAGCCAGTAATGGCACTTTTGAAACTTCAAAGCCCATGCTCAGTGAAACACCTCCTCTAGCAAGGCCGCACTTCCCAATCCTTTCTAAACAGTTCCCCCAACTGGGGGCCAAGCATTCAACTATATGAGACCAGCAGGATCATTCTCATGCAAAGCACCAAATGACAAATGAAGTAAGCCCATTTTACTAAAAATTCCAACTGCTGATTAAGGTGACTATCAAAGTAATTTTAATGAATGGAGTCACTAAGTAAAAACATGAATGTCATGCCGCAGACACAACAACTTACGCAATAGAAAAAAAAAAATAGAACTCCATGACCTCTATGCTAGTAGATCTCAGCAAGGCTTAGCGAAGCTCTGCTCCCTGCATGACCATCACCTTTTCACACAGTGTACAGCACTCAAAGAAAGATTCAGATACCCCAGTGAAGCCTCTTCGCTGTGAGGATAAAATGCTAGGTGTATTAGTCAAGTTTTATTTGGCTTGTAGTAAGAGGTCAATATATATTTTCATCATTGATTTAAAACTTTAGTATATATAGGATCTAGCCTGCTTCTTTCTTTCCTTTCCTTCCTTCCTTCCTTCCTTCCTTCCTTCCTTCCTTCCTTCCTTCCTTCCTT
>CAJQZJ010032614.1:2262974-2324644 GCA_907164525.1 Lophiomys imhausi | reverse complement strand
CTTCCTTCCTTCCTTCCTTCCTTCCTTCCTTCCTTCCTTCCTTCCTTTCCTTCTGGGTTTCACTCTTAGCACAACTTTGCCTGAAACTCATGGTGATTCTCCTGCCTCTGATTACTAAGGGTTGAGATTGCAGATGTGTGCCACAGATACCTAGTTCAAATCTAGCTTAATTTGTACTTAATTAACTGCATTTAAAACTCAAAAATTTAAAATATAGGTGTCTATTTCAAGTTTTAGTATTACTTTTGAATCAAAAAATCATATTTAAAGCGGATTTATAAATCATTTATGTGTGTAAATGGAAACCTATTGGTGAAGTCAATCATGAAAAGACACGTCCTCTATAAAAGTACCATCATTGAAAGATTAGCTGTATAGATGCCAAGTTAAACAAAAATGTTATTACCCGTCATTGCCTCCCTACCACAGCCAGCCTTTGTAACAAGTACAATGCCTTCCCAAGCTGTTGTATTGTTGCCAGGATCTATCATTAATACAGGTTGGAGCTTCAGTAAGACTCCTATTTCTGTGAGACTTAAATTTGGATCTTCATGTTTACACTGTGTGATGCCCTCAGGCACCCAGAAGCAAGGGTCTCTGGGATCGTCTGATTGAAAGGTATTGCTGCATTGTGAATTTCTGAATATTGTAATTCAGGAAACTATATCCTTTCTTTTCTAGCAAGCTGCCCTGTGCCTTCAAGTGGGTAACCTTAAGTTTACTTTACTTCATTTGCGAAAATGTAAACATCACAAAATAAAAGAAAAAAAACCCCACAAATGCTATACTTTAGATAATGTGTATGTAGGTTTCAAATTGAAATTATTTCATCCTAAAGTTGATTTATTTGTTTTCCTTATTTACATGTTCATATCCACATGAGGGTGAGAAACAATAGAAGTGAACGTGAACATTGTGTCTGAATAAACAAAAAAAAAATGGGGACATAATAATTTGAAAAACCTGTATGGAAACACACTACTGTAGTAACTTTCTAGGATATGGATATGCATGTACAAAAAGAATTTAAATGGAGTTACCCTATAATGAGGAGAGAATACCCAACTAAATACCACATATTAGCAAATACAAATCCCACTTCCAAGAATAGGTCATTTCTTTTTGAGTTGTTGGCCAGTTGGTTACATTGTAGAACGCCAAACATTACAGGCTATTGCTAATGCTCTTGATTACTCTTCAAAACTTGATGATAAGACCTTATTACTGAAGACACCTGTTATGTGATTCATAGAACATGGAGGGATCACCCTCGTACTGACCTGGAAGCCTCATCCCCACTGGCTATCTTTTATGATGCTGGAAAATGTCCACTGTACAATAGTGGCACAAACATGGGAGTAACCAATCACTTTCTGTTTCTGTTTGGATCTAAGAGATGTAACCCAAACCCATACCTATTATTATTAGGCTAGTTGGACACAGTATTAAAACATGCTGTACCTATAGATCAGTAAATCTCTTAACCCGCTTCATATGAGCGTCTACTCACAGGAGATGACACTTGATACATACACCTTCAACAGGGCGGCATACAGAGAATACAGATTGTGGAGTACTCAGCACATATCACTCTTCCACACAAGACTCACAAATTTTCCCTGAAGAGAGGATGAGAATACTGTGAATGACAGAGGTGATGGATAACTCCAGAGACAGTGTTTTCTGGACACAATAGAGCAGTTGCACATATGAATTAACAGCAATTGTGATAGCACACACAAGAACTGCAGAAGTTCAAATCAGACAAAAATCTCAGCATAGAGCTGGAGAGATGGACAAACTGATTTTCCCTCATATATTTCTTCAGCTGTTGCACTAATAATTAATTTAATTATATTACCATTGAATAATGACCTTTTCTGACTAACAGGGTACTTAGAAACTTACTTTGTTACAGTCTCTTTTTTTTAACTTTTTGATATTTTTTGTAAAGAAATTATTATGATGGAACATCTCATTTTGTGTAGTCTAATGTTTCAAGTTGTTGCTTTTGTTTGAATAGAAATGTTGAAAAGACTGCTCAGTCTGTTGATATGTATGCTTTAAGAGATGTAGCATCATCCCAGGACATGTAATACTCTGCCCTTTAAGTTTGTAGCAAGAGAGACCACGTTACGACACACCACTCTTGAAGGGACTGATAGATTAATATAAGTTAGATTTAGTGAATACCTAGGTTTCTGATACAGTCTTTTAATTCGGGGTTTTTCAGTCCAAAGAGACTCCCCTCATTTCACCTGACTTCATCCATAAGCTGATAAGCTAATTGCTCACAGCAAAGTTGATCTTCATGCCCCGAATTAAAAGACTGTATCAGAAACCTAGGTATTCACTAAATCTAACTTATATTAATCTATCAGTCCCTTCACACTCTCCTCTCTTTTCTTCCTGTTTTGTCATGAGGAATATGCACTGGTGATAAAACAACATTATGATATCGTTATTTCCATGCACCTGAAATGCTGTCCTGATACAAGTATGTCACGAGAGTTATGATAAGATGAGCGGCAACAGAAAAACTGAACACATCACACAACTAGCTATTGGCAACTACTTTGTTACTGTTCAACAAAAGTACCATGACCAATACACAAATGAATGAGTGTGACTATTCCCACAAACCAGTTAACACCCTTCCTTTATTTATTTATTTGTTTGTTTATTCGTTTTACATCCTGATAGCAGCCTGCTCTCTCCTTTCCAGTTGATCCCACCCTCCCATGTTCTTTCCCCCTTACCATTCCCCTTCTCCTCAGAAAAGGGAACTCCCACCACCATCAATCTACCCTAGCTCTTCAAGTCGCATCAGGACTAAGAACTTCCACTTCCACTGAGGCCAGATAAGGCAGTCCCACTAGAGTAAAGTGATCCACAAACAGGCAACAGAGTCTATGACAGAGATAGCACCCGCTCCAGTTGCTAGGGGATCTACAAGAAGACCAAACTGCCTATCAGCTACATATGTGTAGTGAGCCTAGGTCCAGTCCATGCAGGCTTCTTGGTTGGTGCTTAAGTCTCTGTAAGCCCTCAGGGGCCTAGGTTAGTTGATTCTGTTGGCCTTCTTGTGGAGTTCTTGTCCCCTCCGGACCCCTCTAATCCTCCTCCCACTTTTCTACAAAACTCTCTAAGCTCCACCTAATGTTTGGCTATGTGTCTCAGCATCTGTTTCTGTCCATCTGTTGGGTGGAGCCTCTCAGGGGATAGTTATGCTAGGTTCCTGTCTACAAGCAGAACAGAGTATCATTAATAAATCAGAAGTTGGTTCTCTCCCACAGGTGGATCTCAAGTTGTGCCAGTCATTGGTTGACTATTCCCTCAATCATTGCTCCATCTTTATCTCTGTACATCTTGTATGCAGGGTAAATTATGGGTCGAAGATTTTGTGGGTAGGTTGATGTCCCCTTCCCTCCACTGGAAGTCCTGCCAGGCTAGGAGGTGGCTATTCCTGTCTCCATGTCCTCTGTTCCTAGGAGTCTCAGCTAGAGTCACTCCATATCCTTTGAGGAGCATACCTTTTCACAGGTCTCTCTCTTTTTTTCAGAGGTTCCCACCATCAGTTTCCCTTCTCTGACCTCTCACACCCACTCTCACCACACTCAGTTCCCACCCTCAGTCCCCTCCCCACACCCTCTCCCACTCGGTTTCCTCTCTACATCCACTTCTGATGTCTCTCTTATTTCCCTTCTGAGTCAGCTTCAAGCATCCTCCTTTGGCCCCTCCTTGTTACTTAGCCTCTTTGAATCTGTGAATTGTAGGATGGTTATCCTGCACTATATGGCTATTATTCACTTATAAATAAGTACATATCATGTATATCTTTCTGGTTCAGGATTACCTTACTCAGGATGATCTTTTGTAGTTCCTCTCATTTGCCTCAAAATTACATGATTTCCTTATTTTTAATAGCTGACTTATTCAATTGTGTAAATGTGTCACAATTTCTTTATCCATTCTTCAGTTGAGGGACATCTAGGTTAGTTCCAGTTCCTGGCTATTACAAATAAAACTACTATGAACATAGTTGAGTCAATGTCCTTGTAGTTTGATGGAGTATCTTTTGGGTATATGCCCAGGAGTTGTATAGCTGAGTCTTGAGGTAGAACTATTCCCAATTTTCTGAGATATCACCAGACTGATTTCTGTAATGGTTGTACAAGTTTACACTCCCACCAGCAATGGAGGAGTGTTCCCCTTTCTCTGCATCCTCACCAACATGTGCTGTCATTTGAGTTTTTGATCTCAGTCATTCTAATGGTTGTAAGATGGAATCTCAGAGTTGTTTTGATTTGCATTTCCCTGATGACTAAGAACATTGAGCATTTTTTAAGTGTTCCTTCTCCATTAGAGTTTCCTCTATTGTGAATTATTGGTTTAGCTCTGTACTACAGAGGAATAGTAATAAAAACTGCATTGTATTGACATAGAAACAGATTGATCAATGTGATCAAATCAAAGATCCAGAAATAAACCCACACACCTGTGGATACTTGATTTTTGACAAAGAGGATAAAAGCATACTATGGTACTATGGTGTTCATCTGGCTGGATGTCTTCATGTAGAAGAATACAAATAGACTCATATCTATCACCCTGTACAAAACTCAAGTTCAAGTGGATCAAAGACCTCAACATAAAACTGGACACACTAAATCTAATAGACGAGAAGGTGGGGAACAACCTTGAACTCACTGGCACAGGTGACAACTTCCTGAACAGAACACAGCAACAGCTCAGGCTCTAAGACAAAAAATTATAAGTGGGACCTCATGAAACTGAAAAGCTTCTGTAAGGCAAAGGACACTAGAACAAAACAGCAGCCCATAGATTGGGAAAAGATCTTTACCAACCCCACATCAGACAGAGGGCTAATATCCAAAATTTATAAAGAACTCAAGAAATTAAACACCAACAGACCAAATAATCTAATCAAAAAATGGGGGAGAGTTAACACTCTTCTTTTTTTATATCTGTATGATTCTTTTTTAAAATTTATTCATTTATTGCTTCAGGTCACATCTCCATCATATTGTCCTCTTTCCACCCCTCCCAGCCCCACTCTCCCACCCTCTACCCCCTATCCCTTCCACCCCACTCCTCTAGAGTGGAGTGTCCCTACATATCAGTCCCCACCCCAGTTCAGCAGTCATATGAGGTCCAAGAGCCTCCTCATACACTGGGGGCCTACAAGGCAGCACCATTAGGGAAAGTGTCTCATTGACAAGGAGAAAAAGAAAAAGTCTATTTCCATGTTCCCTTTGGTGAGTTGGTTGTGGTAAGGATATCCTGTACTATGTAGCTAAAATCCAATTATAAGGAATAGATGCCATGTGTATCCTTCTGAGTCTGGGTTAGCTCACTCAGGATAAGCTTCTCTAGTTCCATCCACTTGGTGCAAATTGCATAATTTTATTGTTTCTGATAGCTGAGTAATATTCCATTGTGTAGATGTACCACAGTTTTTTAATCCATTCTTCGGTTGAGGGACATCTGGTTTGTTTCCATTTTCTAGCTATTACAAATAAGGTTGCTATGAACATAAATGAGGCAACTTACTTGTGATTCAGTGAGGAGTCATTTGGATGTATACCCAGAAGTGGTATGGCTGGGTCCTGAGGCAAAGCTATTCCAAGTCTTCTAAGATATCACCAGACTGACCTCCATAGTGGTTGCACAAGCCTGCACTCCCACCAGCAATGGAGGAGGGTTCCCCTTTCTCCACACCCTCGCCAGCATGGTTAACACTTTTCTTAACTAGGTGTCCCCTGACCTCTTTGAAAGTTAGCTGGTCCCTAACTTTAAAATAAATGTGTTAAAGGAAAATTATTCCACTATCAAATTCATTCCTAAATATTGTAAGCCATGACTTAGATTATATGTGGGGAAAAGGTCTGACACTCTGAAGTAATTTGAAGATTACCAGAAAATGTGAAGCTATTCTTCCAGAACCAGAATCTTGGTTTCTAATAAATATCTTCTTCCACTAAAATAATCTAGAGTTCCTTGGAGAAATAGTTAACTAGAGATGTGCAGGATTGTATAAGATGAATATGGAGTGTAAAGTAAGATCATAGATTAAGGAAGTGCAAAAAATAAACTAAAATTATGTGGATATATTATGGGAGCTAACTAAAAGAATTCTGGTGGCCAAAACCAGCTAATGAAATGTTGGATTAGGTTATATCTCCATGTATAATATAAGTTTTTAAGGCTTCATAATGATAGAAATAAATGAATTAGATATATAAAGTAGGTAGGAGATACAGTGTCTCCCATGTAAAATTTCAAATAAATTATGAAGATATTTCCTTGTAAGGAAAGGAAAACATAACTGCCTATGTGATTCACGTAGGCTGGGAGTAGTGGAGAAAGGTGCATCTTCCTAGTACAGAAACCTGGCAAGCACAATCCTTAGCCACATATCCAGGATGACAACATCAGCAGAAAGTCCTGTTCACATTAGTTACCTTCATTAGGATGTGATTAGAGGAACAGCACGCCTCATTG
The DNA here is from genome assembly GCA_907164525.1 of Lophiomys imhausi. Lineage (NCBI taxonomy): Eukaryota > Metazoa > Chordata > Mammalia > Rodentia > Muridae > Lophiomys > Lophiomys imhausi. The sequence continues at coordinate 2,318,119 of CAJQZJ010032614.1, read as the reverse complement.
CTTTCTATCTCAACACCCAGGGCCCTAGGCTAACCACAAGACAAAAATTCTACAGAATATTCTTTTCTAAACTGTAAAAATTGATTAAGATTGTATTAAGGAGTTCAACCACAGTCACATGCCATTTGATTTCTTTCAAATTGTTGCAATTGTGGCATGATGTTGCAAGAGTCAGGTTGCAAATATGTAGCTGAGATTGAGCAACTTAAGACAATTTTGTTTCCCAAAACCCCCATCCCCGAGTGACCCGAGAGGCCAAGCCTGAGGCCATCCAGTAGTGGAAGCTACCCATGTAGCCAATTAGATGTGTATGGCTGAATGAATGGACTGCTGGAAATTAAAAATAACACTAACAAGAAAGGATAGACTCCACAGCTGCTTCCAGTAGCTGGTCCTGAAAGTTCTCGGGGCGGGGGGGGGGGGGCATCTCTATTTTGGGAGAGGAGAGTGTGCAATCGTGCCCCATCTGACACTTTCATTCCTTTGGTCTTATCCTTTAACGTAATATGCCTACTTTAAATGAGGCTTTGGTTTGTGTTGCTTTGTTTGTTGAAGTTAACTTGCTTGGCTACACTAATATGACCTATCACATGAGCTACTGAAGCTGAAGCTCTGACTTTCCTGTTTTCCTGAAAGCTGGAACCAGAAAGGAAAGTGGTAGAGACTGTCTGTACCAAAGAGCCAAGTAGTCCCTTGTAGATGACCACAGACTTCCTGACGTTAATATCCACTTATGTTAAACTAAAAATGTAGGCAAACATAGCATTTATTGTTGTGATGCAAATGTTAAACTTGAATTTGTTTTGAAATCTTTTGTAGTTCCACCTAGTATTAAAGGAGGGAATGTTACCACTGAAATATCAGCGTTGCTCAACAGCATAGTTAAACTGGAATGTGAGACACGGGGGCTTCCAGTGCCTGCCATTACTTGGTATAAGGATGGCCAGGTGGTCATATCCAGCTCACAAGCACTTTATATTGATAAAGGACAATTTCTTCACATTCCAAGAGCACAGGTCTCTGATTCAGCAACATATACATGTCGTGTATCCAACCTTGCCGGAACAGCTGAAAAATCATTCCGTGTTGACATATACGGTAAGGGTATATAGGTACCTTAGCTGAGTGCCTTTCTAATATCTTACACACTTGGCTTATTCACTAATGAAGACTTAGTGGGAGGGTTTTTTTGGGGATGAGTTTGTATAATTCTGAAAAAATATTTACAAATGTAAAGTTTAGTAGTTCATTCCTTTAATCAACCCTTCCACTTAGAACTTGGAGCATCTCAACCATGTGGTTCTTAGCAATAAAGTAAAGTGGTTCTTAGGATTAAGATCTTTCTCTGCTCTTTATCTTTTGTTAGCCCAACAGTCCATAGCATTCCAGAATAAATAGAATAGTTGTAGATCAGCCGAACCAAGAAATTCTTCCTTCACCAGCTTAGAAGGAAACAGGCATGCAGGGTGTTCCTATGGTTAAAGAATATGGAAAAAAGTTCCCTTTTATTTACTTAAGATGTTCTTTTATGACTGGGAAAAGAATTACCTAAAATACTATTTTTTTTCCTAGTTCCTCCAATAATTGAAGGTGACTTGACCACTCCTTCAAATAAGCAAGTTGTTATTGGTCAGTCATTGATCCTGGAATGTAAAGCTGCTGGCAACCCCCCTCCCACTATTACATGGTTAAAAGATGGCATACCAGTGAAAACCAGCAACAACATCCACATAGAAGCTGGTGGGAAGAAGCTCGAAATCTTGAGTGCCCTAGAAGTTGATCGAGGACAATATACATGTGTGGCTACCAGTGTGGCAGGAGAAAGGGAAATGAAGTATGAAGTTGATGTCTTAGGTAAGTAAGGATGCCAGTGCCTGACTGTCAGACTCACAGTGCTAGATTATTACATTTTGGATCATGTAACAATCATGCACTCTAAGTTCAGGTGTTGAGGGTTTTCAAGTCTGTTCAAGTGGTGAGTTTCTCAATAGAGACCCATGATTGAAATTTCATGCAACTTTTCTATTGATTTTGATGAATGTGTTTTGTTCTTCAAGAACATACTCCTGTTCTTTTTTCCTTTCTAGTGCCACCAGCTGTAGAAGGAGGAGATGAAACATCTTACTTAATTGTAATGGCAAATAACTTACTGGAGCTAGATTGTCAGGTCACAGGCTCTCCCCCACCAACTATCATGTAAGCGTTTTGGTATGTCTTCTAAATACCTCTCACTTTTTAATGTAAGTGTTTTGGAGTTCTGAAAGATTTTGACATTGAGAAGTATCAATTCAAAATCATATTCCTCTTTAAAAAGATATGGTCCATATACAGACAGCTGGCACTTGGTATTCAAGAAGCACACATGTTGACACAATTGGAGAAAATCCTATATATCATCTAGGAAATTATTTTATAGTCAGAAGATATAGACTATGAAGCAGTTTTAACATTAGACCTCCCTGAGGCACTGACATGTGTAATAGACTATTAAATAAAAAGAGTAGCAGAAATATTGGAGAAATGGGAGAGGTTAGCATGTTTACATTCTTGCCCAGTTTGTCTTTTTTCTACATTATGTTTTTTTATTTTTTTGAGATACGGTTTCTCTGTGTAGCCCTTGTGTCCTGGACTCACTTTGCATACCAGGTTGGCCTTGAACTCACAGAGATCTGCCTGCCTCTGCCTCCCAAGTGCTGGGATTAAAGGCGTGCGCCACCATACCTGGCGGGTTTTTCCTACATTCTTAAGACATTATTGAATATACAATTTACAATTCCAAAATAATATGAAGCTTGCAAAAGAAAAGTTGGGTGACTACGATTCACACATTGTAACATGATAATCCACAAAACTATAAAACTCTTTGATTTATAAACATTGCAAGCTATTTTGCATCTCATTTGTTAATATTATTTAAATATTACAGGGAATAGTATCATTGCTCCCTTTCTGCAACCTAAACTTACTAGAATAACAAACTCACTATAGAATTCTTGAGTTCCAACTGTATGTCAACCTCCCCAAGAGATCTTGTTCCCTTTTTACTTTTCTTTTCCATCTTATTTTATAGTAATTGGTTAGGAGATTAGGTGAATGCGTAGCAGAGAACAAACATAACACCAACGGAACCTCCAGGAAAATGCTGTGATATGGATCTATGTTTCCTTTTGCCCTTTTCTACAGGTGGCTAAAAGATGGTCAGATAATTGAGGAAAGACATGGATTCAAGATCTTACTAAATGGACGCAAACTGGTTATTGCTCAGGCTCAAGTGTCGGATACAGGTCTTTACCAGTGTGTGGCAACAAACATTGCAGGGGACCACAGGAAGGAGTTTGAAGTGACCGTTCATGGTATGTTGAGGCAGGGACACATGCACTGCATTTAAACTACCCTAGGCCTTCTTCATTATCAAGTGGTAACAGAAGCAGAGTCATTGGAAGAGATCTTGAGTTGTGCAAACGCTGTGAAAAAGGCAACCACAGTTAAATAACGGCAGACTCACATTACTCTCCTGATGCAGACATTCACCCAAACTGTCACATGAATTTGAGTAGACAAGAATTGAATGTTAGCAAGTGTATTCTACATGGTGTCAAAGGGTGAAAAGGAAGATAGAATATGATAGACGAGGAAGTCAGAAACTTCCATGTAAATGAGGTTCTGTCAAGCTTTAAGGACTTGACCCAAACCGGAGTGATTATAAACAATGTTTTCCAGAAGCAAGGCTTAGGGTGTAATTGCAAGATCCAGGAGCATAAGTGGATTCACAGAACTGGCATATTAAGGTTATGAACATGGGTCTAATGACAGGAACAGAGCTCTTCCAGGGCATTGTGTGTCCCACTTGCCAGCAGAACTTGAGAAGGAAGAGACTGGAACCAGAATCTGAAGAGCCATTGGAGTACACAGGACAGGATGAATATCAACTTAAATTCTTCCCTTTGCTTCCTAAGATTCTCTTTTAAATTTTGTTTTTCCATATCCAATGATGGAACAAGACAATTCTAGTCCACAGTCTCATTTCCAGGTTCCTGAGAGAGAACTAATTGGCAAGGCCAGTTTCAATCAACTTATGACCTCAGGTTTGGTCAGCTTTATTAGGGACAAAGTCATATGCATAAATATTGCTTCAATCTGGAACTAGTTTAATGAAGTCACTTCAGAGGAATGAATAGTAATTATAAATTGGGAAAAAACAGCCAATAGGTATGAGCCACATATACATGTTAGGCTGCAATAACCATGCGGACATTTTGAATATTTGAATAATTAAGACTCAGAACTAAGAATGAATGTTATCTAAAAATGGCCAAAAATTAAAAATGAAATGCAACATGAAATTATTTCATTATTTTTGAAATATATCATTTTTCAAATTTTAAAGTTTCAGGTCACTTAAATGTATTTTAAATATGTTTTTATTAATCCTTTGAGGATTTCATGCTTGCATACAATATAACTTGACCACACACCCTCCCATTTCCCTCTCTACCTCCTCCTGGAGCCATCCCACATATATTGCAACTTTATGTCCCAGAGTTTCCTTTGCATATCCCCAAAATGCTTTTGTGCTGCTGGTATATGCATGAGTGCTTTACATGTCCCTTTAGGTCTGTGACGTATTGTAGTTTTCGTTACTTCACACCTTTCTTTCTATCTAGTTCCTCCAACAATTAAATCCTCAGGCCTTCCTGAGAAGACTGTGGTGACACACAAGCCAGTCACCTTACAGTGCATAGCCAATGGCATTCCCAACCCATCCATTACATGGTTGAAGGATGACCAGCCTGTGAACACTGCTCAAGGAAACCTCAGAGTGAGTATAAGACATGGAGCCCAAATTAAGACAGCTGTGTAGGTCTTGCTAATTCAATCATGCCATTCTTTTCTAGTTATAGATGTTCCTAGACGACAGATTTGGTAGAAATTTGGTTAAAATATGTTTTCTTTCATTTCCTAATTGAATTAAATAACCCTACTATAGAGATTTTAATATAGGAGTTGTGATTCTTTTGATTTATGACTTCAAAACTTGATATCTTATGAATGAATACAAATCATTTGTCTTACATGCTGACTGTGTCCCCTGGCATTTAATTATGTCTTAGTGAATATTTAACAAATTAGACACTAAATAAGCAGATGAATAGATGGCAGATTTTAACCCAGATAACCTAGTTGATGCACTTAAAAACTAGAAATAACTAGACCTGGTGGTATAGGCAAGTATACACAGCTATCTGGGAGGCTGAGGCACTAGGATTAACATTTAGGATTACCTAGGCTACAGAGCAAGTTTGAGCCTGCTCCAAGCAAGTTGGTGAATCCCTGTCTCAAAGTAACATCCAGAAAGGACTAGAGATGCGGCTCAGTGATGGGTTTCAATCCCCTATACCACTAAAAAACACTGAACTAATATATTTTTCTAGTAGAATCAAGTTAATTGGCAAATGATGTCGAATTTTATTTGCATGTTTTCTATGTGAAATATGTCTTGAGTTCTTTCCTACTATAAATGATATAGATATCTGTTTAATTATTAATTCTGATCCACATCTGGGAGAGCTAAACTCACACCTCTGTATGAAAGAAAAACTCAGTACACAGATTTCAAGTACAGTGTAGGTAAATGATTGCTTGTCTAGGAGAGAAAGAGTCATCTGCCAGTCACACAAACAGAATTTAAAACATAATGACTAAACTAAAGAGGGAATATAAAGAGATACATAATATCCGAGGAAAGCCTTTGAGCAGAGTTCCGAAGAGTGCGCAGGATCAAGTAGAGAAGAAATTAGCACTGCTAAGAGTGCATGCACAGACAAACAGGTTAAGGAGAGTGTGCTCCCTCTTAGAGCTCTGTAAGCAAGGCAGTGGTCTGAGGAAGAGACAAAGTTGCCATACAGCATTGGAGAGTATAAGAATCACTTACACAGTACCTTATCTTTACAAAGACGATTGAGGGATTAAAGAGTTTTAAGATAGGAGTGACGTGACCAGGTTTACATTTTAGGTACAGTCATGTACTACTTAAAAATTAGGATATAAGAGGAAAAACATCAGTCAGCACTTTACCACCAAAATATATATCATAGTACACTTCCACAGACCTAGATGTCTAGGATACATCTGGACTAGACAGTACATGTCATCATCTATGTGGTCAATCATTGGACGAACCACTGCTGCATGGTTCGTGACTGAAGTTGCTTGCATCCTTTCTGCAAAAGTAAATTGGTGGGCCAAGAGTAGATATATAAAACAAGTTAGAACCAATTTGCATTTTTTGGGGGGAGACAGAGGTAGAAATTTGTTAGCTTATACTTGTAACAGAAAAGAGGATAATTTGATACAATAGTTGAATCATTGAAGGTTGATGAAGGATAGTTTGTGAAAGATGAGAGAGGCAGGGGTGTATTACATGGCTGACACTGACCATCAGTGAGATGGGACATATTCTGGGAAAGCACTGTGATTTTAATTTCAGGCTACTGGAGTTCACACCAGTTTGAGATACACTGGTGGAGATGGTGGTCATTGCATATGGCCGTGGAGATCAACAGATAATGATATGGCTAGAACTATTGACACATTGTTTATATTTCAAATTTTAGGCACAAATAAGTTAACCCAAACAGTAAATAACTAAAGGGAAAGATGAGTGAAGATCAAGCTAGTATAGAATGTCAAGAAGTTGTGACATTAAAAACCAGGTGCAATATTGTATGGGTGAAAAATGCACGAATGTCGCTTAGCATGATTGTACAGCTTGACTGGAAAATAGGTTTGCTGGGAATTCACCTGGGACCATGGAGAGCTCATTTGGGGTCAGAATGTGGTGAGCCTGGAGGGGTCTGCTGAGTTCAGATTTCCTCGTGGGCAAAGTGGAGAGCCGTGAATGAGGTTTGAAAGTGGACTGGGGAAAGGATCAAATTTCCATATTAAATAAATTATTCTGGCAACACTGTGCAAGATAGATTAGCAGCTGGGGAGGTTGGAGACACTGGAACATCAGCTAAGAAACCATCATAATCCCACAGCGGTGGCGGAAGTGGAAAGCAGGGATCTGAGACACACGGCTGTGGTATAATTATTAGATGGCAATGTGGGCGCCAAAACCTAGATGACTGGAAAAATCATGGGCACCATTAAGCAAGACTGGGAAAATACCAAGGCAAGTGAGTTTTGGGAATATGAGAGAATAATTTACAAACTTAGTTCTGGACAGATCATATGTTAACCTGTCCTTAGGGGCTATGATAGAGCTCAGGAGACCAGCAGAAGCAGAGTCTGGAAATACAGGTGTGTGCTTAGGATTTTTCTCCAAAGTCATGGGATTGGATGAAAACTCCAGAGAGTTACAGGTCCTATTTGTGCAACAGAAAGAGAAAACAGGTTCTGTAAAGTAATGTCCTAGGAGAGCCTGAGAGTAAAAGTAGAGGAATACTCTATCTTTAATCCCCAGTGAATACAGACCATCAAGAAGTCAGGACACCCGGTGCTGTGGATGGTAAAAGGGACTATGGATTTAACTGCAGAGACTACTGGGAAATGTGGTTGGTTGTTATTGGTGACTTTGCAATAGTCACTTTTAAATAATGACCTCTGATTCACCAGCTTTAAAGTGCCAGATGCCCTGTTGCAATGGATTTAAGAGAGGAATAAGGAGAAAGGAAGAATTTATTGGCATTCCTATTATTAATATTATATAACTTTTACAGTTTTTCTGGCCCCTGTGACAATTTCATCAAAAAGGATTGCTGCCTTAAAACCATTCATGATGTGTTACATAAATGTGGTCTCTCTTTTTTCAGAGAGTTTAAATTTTCATCACATGATTTACAGTCCAGTCTTTTATTCAATGGGGTTTTATGACTATACCAGCAGGCCAGCCTTAAGTTCCTTTATTTTGTGTCTTCAAATGAGAAAGAATATGCTTTTTGAAAAAAGTCAAATTAGCCTATTTTCTTATGTATATAATGAAGTGATCTGACTCTCATATATTAAGTTAACTAAGATATAAAACTACAATTAAATATTGTACAGTTAAATGAACTTTTCTATCTCCATAAATGAATGTTTTTAAATTCAAACACAAAATATTGCCATACTTTCTGTTCCTAATTAGATACAGTCTTCTGGTAGAGTTCTACAAATTGCCAAGGCTCTCTTGGAAGATGCTGGCAGATATACATGTGCGGCTACCAATGCAGCTGGGGAAGCACAACAACACACTCAGTTGCATGTGCATGGTAAGAGTATCTTTATGGCTCTCCTGTATGTGTGTATGCATGTGTGCGAGTTCATGCAAGGGGGGTATGTACACATGTGTGTGAACAAATATAAGCAGGTCACAGGTCAACTGCCAGTGTCATTTCTTCTGTGCCACCCACCTTGCATTTTTTTTAATTTAAGTATTTTAAGTTTTTGAGAATTTAATACATGAGTCTGATATTCACATCAATATACCCCTCCCTCTTCCACCTCCAGCTCTTCCCATGTTCTCCCACTCCCTCATAACTTCTATAATTATTTATTGTTCACCACATATGCATATACTGAGCATATTTGATGAAGCTAATATGTATCTGCTATTACCATTTTCCTAAACTGCCTTGTTTTTTGAGATACAGTCTGTCACCTGGCTTGGTTCTTGCTTGATTAGGCTAAGCCGTCAAGCCAGCCAACGCTGGAGATCTGCTTCTCTCTGTCTCTGAAGCAGTAGGACTACAGTCACTAGCATTCCCATCTTTATGACTCTCTTTAATGCATGGTGGGGAAGCATTGGAGAAAAGGGAACACAATAGTTTCTATAAATTGAAAATGTAGAAAGAAAATGTTTTGTTTCATCTATATGAAAAGTTTTATAGGTCCTTGTAATTATAGTTGCTCATAAATATCTTCAGTTTTTAGGTCATTAAATAGGATGCTCATATTTTTATGAGTGTGTGTGCATCTGTGTGTAGTACACAGCCCATGTGTGGAAGCACGTGTGTGTGTATCGTGTGTGTGTGTGTGTGTGTGTGTGTGTGTGTGTGCATGCATGTACCTGGTGTACATCTGTCAAAGCACAAGGTTGATGATAGGTGTCGTTCTCAATCACTCACCACCTTATTTAGGCTAATCTAACTAGCCAGTTTGGTCTGTGGGTTCCTTGTGTCTTGCCTTCCTACTCTGGGATATCCATAGGCTGCCATACTCATCGAGCTTTTACATGGGTTCTGTAGAGCCAAACTCAGTTCCTCATCTTGCATGGCAAGTTCTTTACCCTCAGAGACATCTCCAGTGTTTTAAAAATGATTCATATCCCTCTAATTAATAATCCTCTACAGAAGATTTTGTTGAAAAAGATGAAGTTTCAGGGTTGAACTTCAACCTTGTCTATAGTTTTCTTTCACCGTTTTAGTTTTGTCTATTGGAGCTGCCCTTGACTCTGAATCTTCTCCTGTGAGCTTTCATAGAGTGTCTGGGCGGCTGTGGAGCACATCATCAGCATCACAGCTTCACTCTAAACTTGGGAGACATAAGACCTTGAATAGAAGGCTTCCGTTCTCCAGAGCTTTAGCAGAACAAGCTTCTGTAGAAGTGCTGTGACATCTCCTTGTGCACATTATTCACTTTCTTCTATTCATATGGCTCTTGTCCAACTTTTTATTTCTTTAGATGTTCATTTATCCATTTATTCATTCCACATTAATGAGGAGTTCAGCCTAGAATAACATCTTAGGATCTAACTTAATTGCAGGTACATAGAAAGTAGCTGAAATTTGTTGATTTTTTTTTTAAAGGGTAAGCTGGATGATTTTGAATTTTCGACTGGTCGTTGGATTTCTTCTAATTTGCTTCTTTGCATATTTCCTTTTATTTGAATGAGCCAGTGAAAATATTTTGTTCCTTAAACATTTCCCATAAATAAACGTATTCTGTCCATTTTTCATCAAGTAGGAACACCCAATCAGAACCTATTTGCACAAAGAAACATGTTCCTTAAGCATAATTACTTTGAAAGACAATATTGAAAAGTAGTCCATTTGGAATTGGCTCCTTATCCTTGAGAGAATGAGAACACACAGACACTGCTGTCCTTTTAACTGTCTTTAATTTCCTCTGCTATGCATAGATCTATCTCTGTCATCTCAGTGTTCTTTGACAGCTGTCTCCAGCAACTCCTCAAGTTTCCACTTGCATCTAAGAGTTGCCAAATTGTGTTTCCTGTAGTCTTTCCTTCCCTTCTATCTTCCTAACAAATTAAAATCGCAGCTTCTGGCATGTATCATATGTTCTTCTCAAATAGTGTTTCTGACTTCACTGATCTGCTCACCAGTATTTGTACAAATATTAAAATTAATATCAAATATTAAAAACTTCTATGGAGTTTTGGAAGTATGTTCCATAAAAGCTGAAAACTATAGAGTCCCTGAAAGAGATTGAATACTTCATCAAATAGTAACAAAGTACAATGACATATATATATGAAAATGTCACAGTGAAGCCTATTGTTATATATGCTAATGAACCTATTTATTTAAAGTATAATAAAAAACAACAACAAAAAAGAGAAGATACCCAGGAAAAATACCAGTCTGTCTCTGAAGAGGGTAGCAAAGCGTCAGCTGTCAGAAAACCCAATTTGAGTGCGCGTCTACATGGAATGGCATCAAAGAGAAGAGAGGCAAGTGGAAAACATCTGAGTTCATGTACAAAGGAAGAGAAACAGAACTTAGTCACTGGAAAGGCTTGGCGGAGATCGCCAACTAAGATGGAGAGTCGGGTGCTACCTCCTTCACAGAAATCACAATACAGAGGTAGGATGGAGCAGGAGCTTAAAGCATTCCATCTGCTGAGCTATGCATTTTTCTGGATCACAGCTCATCTCGCTGAGAGGAGAATAATGATGAAGTGGGTTTGTAATGATTAACCTGGAGGAAGTGGTTGGCTACATGTTTGTTCTTGGAATCTGGACAAAAGCTGTGTCTCCTCTTGACGCTGAGGACAGCAATGTCCCATTGGAAGCCTGAGGGTCCAAACTTGAGTCTGTCTTCTACTATGCATCTACTAATATGCATGATGATAATTAGAAATGTGAAAATATAGGAATGTCTACGAGATGTTTAATTAAAGACTTTGAATAGACATCAAAGGTTGAGAAGCCCATCGAGTGAAAGTTGAAGAGCTATGTAAAATAAGTTTTGAAAGACATCACTTGAAGATTCACATATTGAAACAATTGCATGTTATTTGGACTTCTACTCTCCAATTATTGTAGATACAAATTTGATTTCATAAAGAACTCAGTCATAAAAACTAATGCACTAGCAATAAGGGAGAAATAACACTCTTTCTATTCTTAATCTCTGAGCACTACAGAATACTGTCCAATTCTTATAATATCAATTGAAAGAATTGAGAAAATATATAGAAAAGCAATCACTTAGTTTCACTTGATTATTAACTTACATAATAAACCCAGCAATCACATTTAGTTAATATTTGTTTAGTCAATCTATACAGATGGGGACCGCATTCTGAAAATAGGCATTTATTAGAGTTGTCACATGAAATGTTCAATCTATAATATTCAGTATTCCAATTTTTCAGTACTTTAATTTGTTATAAAAATATCTTAGATAATTCTATTCTTCTCCATCATTGTAAAAAGAAATTAACAAGAGTTGAGGTATGTGCAGTAAGGATGCATTTTCTCTTGGACTAGATCACCAAGTCATGACCATGAGAAGAGGAATATTCTCATGGAATTTTCCAGGGAGGATTTCTGTCTATTATAAACAGCAGGAGTCCTCAGTAGGTGGTCTTTTTTGATCATCAAAAGTTTCATAATTCTGGAAGTTTTTGTTCATAGACCAAACTATGAAGTTATATCTAAACCTCAAATATTTGCCAAGTGCAGCAGATGTTTCTACAAACAAGTAGTTATTTGAAGTCTAATAACTCGAGCATTCATTTCATCTGCACATAATTATTTTCTATGGAAAAAAATCAGCCAAGGTGATACACCCAGAAGTAATAGAACGTGGTAGTACAAAAGAATGAGCTTCATATGTGGGTCTTATATTGTCACTTAATATCTGTAAGTCACTAAGCTTAGGTGTGAGTTTTCTTAAAGCTAAGAATCCTCATCTGTAAGAAAGGAGATAATGATAATGCCATGTAGTCACAAGGGTTGTTTGAGGTTTCAGTGAAAGAAGACACATGAAAGATTTAGCTTGGTGCCAGTCAGCATCTGTAAATGGTACATGAGGACTGTTTTTTGGCAAAACACATGTTTGGCTCCTGGCCCTTCTCACTGTACTCTTTTAACAAATATGCTAAAGGCTGCCTTTCCCATTGGCTGGGGACCCTTATGTGTCTGTATTAGCTGTATCATAAAAACATTAGGAGGACTCCTTATTTTTATTTTATATTTTAAAAGTATTTGCTTGGCTAACATCTGCTGACACCCACCCAAGCAAGGTTTCTCTATCATTTTTGTGTTTTGTTTAATAGCTTGCCTGTGACCTCGTGGAAATTTGGGAATGTTCTAGGGAACTGTTTTGTTTCATTCTTCATGGCCAAGTTGAGGTCAGGGTTCTGCTGAACTATGTTTTCAGCATTGGATTAATTTATTTCCGCTATTTTCAAATATCACAAAATAGGGTGGATTAATTCGCGAAAGTCACTTTTGCATCATTTTAACTAATTCAGACTTAACCAGGTTTTGACACAGTCTGTTTGTGCTCCAAATGGCTGAAAGACTAGACTGCGTCCAGTTCATGATGCTTCAAGAAGATGCTGTGGTTTTGGCATGGTGTGTACATGCCGTTTCTGGAAGAAGAAATGAATGAAAAGAGAAGAGTAAATGAGTAGCACACACCCTCCTGCCTAGGGAATTTATACATCTTACCATTGGCATGAGATTTTGTCTCCTTACTAATGACATAAGCAGAACAGTGACCTGCTAAATCAAGACTCTAGCATTTAAATGCTGCAGAAGAACCATGTATTTATATTGGGTTTACTTTTATCTCCAATGTTGGATAGAGGCATTGGGTTTTCCTTATAGGTATTGTATGGATTTATGATATTACTCTCTGTCACTCGAGGTAATGAGTCACCACAAACGTCTGTGGACAGGCTTGTACTTCCTCAGGCATGTAATCAGACAAGATCAAGCGTGTTCAGGCCCTAGACAAAAGGCAAATAATCTGCTCAAAAATTTGGGGCATTTCCCATCTATTTGCTTCTTGTCAGTCTGGGGTGCTAAGCACACCCAAAGAATATACCTGGATAAGGGTCTTTGGTCTTCAACTTTCTGAGTAGTGTGTGCATGTGTGTGTTTGTGTGTGTGTGGGGTGTATGTTTGTGTGTATGGCATATGCATGCATGTACATATATATGCAAATGGACCCACCTGTATACACATCGGTCAACTTTAGATATCTTCCTTGTTTGTTGCCACCTTATTTTTGTGTTATTTAAAATAGTATATCCATATATCCTATGATAACTTTTCCTTTTCTCAATGTATGTTGGGATTTTGCTATTACATGTATATGTGTATATATGTATATATATTTATTTATTTATAATTAGCATGTATCTTTGAAGCAAAGTTAGAGGTTATTGTGAGAATATTTTGTTTTTTTTTTTTGGTTTTTCGAGACAGGGTTTCTCTGTGTAACAGCCCCGGCTGTCCTGGACTCGCTTTGTAGACCAGGCTGGCCTCGAACTCACAGAGATCCGCCTGCCTCTGCCTCCCAAGTGCTGGGACTAAAGGCATGCACCACCACCGCCCGGCATTGTGAGAATATTTTAAGACAGCCATAAACCTGGGGAAATGAAGGTGACAGCTAAGGAAAATGGCTGTTTCTGCGCATAAAGAGTGTGAGGTTCTCCCGAGTCATCAGCAGTATATTTCCTTTTAAAATTTTTTTTTAATTTATTTTTTATTTCTTCAAGTTACATCTCAATCACAATCCCCTCCCTACTCCCCCATCTAGTCCCACCCTCCCACCCTCTTCCCTCTCAACCCCCCATCCTCTGCCCTTTTTTTTTTTAGTTTAAGGTATGCCTTTTCCCCCCAACAGCTCCCCCTTTCAGTCCAACAAATGGTTCTTTCTCTTATAACAATAAATACAATACAAAACAACAAAAATAAATAGGCCACAATTATGAGAGTTATATGGCTTAGCATACATTCCCAATGTCCATCCATATGTATTTGGCCCCTGACTTTAACATTCTACCATCTAACCATCTCCATGAGTTTAAAGTTCTATATATTTTAGTTTTATTTGTAGTGTATCACCGAGGGTCCTAACTAGCAATTCAGCGAGTATTCAATTGATAGCAGTTGGAATTTAGTCATGTATGATTTTTGTTTCCATGTAGCACTTTTTCTCTTCCCTTTCCTTTATGTTTTCTTTTATCATGTGCTGTCAGCCTAACTTATAATTGTTTTCCATATTATTTTTTCAAATCAATTAGAAAAGAAAACCCTTTTACCAATTTACAAGTTTTCATTTTCTTTATCCTTATCTGTCTTGTTATTTTTAGCAGTGTTCCTAACTAAAATTTTTGTTTTAACATTTATTATGAAACATGGACTAGGACTGAACTCTTTGGGAGTCTGCTGCTTTGTTTAACTAGGGAAATCCTAACTGTACTCCAAAGTGACTTTGTTCATAGTCACTTTCTCTCAGTACGGTAATTTGTTAGCCCACTGCCTTAAAGTTTCCAAGTATTTTGATGAGAAATCGGTTACCTTATACATTATAAGGTATTTTTTTTCTTGTGCTGGTTTTAAGTTTTTCCCCTTTCACCTTAGGTTTTAAAAAGTTTGGTTACATTGTAGGTTTCTTTAATGTTTTTCAAGTTGGAGTTTGTTAAACTTATCAAATATGAAGACTAATGATAAGTTTATCAGATATGAAAACAAATGTTTTGGGCTGGAGAGGTGGCTCAGAGGTTAAGAGCACTGGCTGTTCTTCCAAAGGTCCTGAGTTCAATTCCCAGCAACTACATGGTGGCTGACAGCCATCTACATTGAGATCTGCTGCCCGGGCATATACGTAGAGCAAATACTGTATACATAATAAACAAACAAACAAACAAACAAACAAATAAATAAATAAACAAATAAATAAATAAATAGATGTTTAAAAAAAAAGAAAACAAATGTTTTTCTTCAGACTTGGGAAAGATTCGGCCATTCTTTCTTTAAGTTATTCTCTGAGCCGTTTCTCTCCCATTATGTTTGATAATGTCCTACACACCTCAAAAAAACCTGTTCATTTTTCTTCATCTTTCATATTTCTTTAAAACTGATGATCTCTTTTTGACCTATCTTCTGACCTACTGACCATCTCTTCTTCCAACATGCTTCTCAAACATACTGTTGAGCTCTGAATTTAGAAATTCTGAATTTTGGAATTGAGGAATTCTTAGCCTTCTAAACCAACCCTACCCCATTAGCCCCTATGTTTTGTAAAGTGCTATTTTTTTACTTTTCTTTAACTCTCCAACCAAAGTTTCTGTGATCCTTGGTGAGAGTGGGCTTAGGAACAGACAGAATAGCTAATGTAAACTGTGGCCTCATAAATCCAATATCTGGACTTCCTAGAAAAGAGCCTAGTTTGCTTCTTGTTGTGTGGATGATCATGTTCTATTTTCCTTACACATCTTAGTTTTTTGCTGAAAAATTGTTTAAAATAATGCACTGTGACAATTCTTAAAATCCTATCCTTGTGCCACTGTAGATATTATTATTGTCACTGCCCAGACTTTTCTAGTTGTTTCTTAGGTCATGAGCGTATAGTTCCTGACCTTTATCAAAATGTCACATATTCTGATTCTGAAAACTCTTACTATGGGAATTCATATTTTAAACGGGACTTATATTGGTAGATAAAATTAGAATTATTAATCTGCTCTATTTAAAGCAGGGAATGTAACCCTGCTTACTTGGAAGAAGCCAATGCAATCATGAGGATCATATCAGGTAGAATTGTATATAACAGAAGACTGATATGACTAGCTTCAATGAAAGATGAAGAAGGCCACAAGCCGAGGAATGCAGATGGCCTCTAGAATTTGGAATAAGCAGAAAACAGCTTCTCCTCTCACACTTCCCCAGAGAGGAATTCAGCTGTGTTGGCGCCTTGGTTTCCACCCAAGGAGGCTGAGTTGAACTTCTGACCTGCAATTCTGCATTGCTCTAAGCTAGCAAATTAAGGTGATTTACTGTAGAAGCAACAGAAAGTAAGTTAGCGACCTCTCTGAGCAAATAAAATTGCTTAAATTCAAATTGTGTAAACTCTGTTTACACAAAATTAAAATACCCTTGAGTGAGGTTTGCACCAAGAGAATTCTAAGTCTTGTTAAATAACGACAGATCCTGTGAATGATTCCCAGAACAACAAATGATAGCAGCTGTCTTGGAATGATGGGGTTTAATTCTTGTATTATTGTATTTGTTGTGTTTGGGTGTTTTGCCTACATGTATGTCTGTGCACCACATGCATGCCTGGAGTCTGCAGAGCCAGAAGAGCCTGTAAGACTCTCTGAAATTGAGGTGCAGATGGTTGTGAACCACCACATGAGTGCCGGGAATGGAACCCAGGGTCCTTTGGAAGAGCAGGCAGCGTTCTTAACTACTGAGTCATCTCTGCGGGTCCCAAGTGAATTTTTTAAATTAGCTTCAAATCTATACTACCCACTTTGGTATCTGCCTTAGTGTTTTCACTGAGAGTGTAGACTATTTGTTTTTAATTCTTTAGACTTATTTTTTTTTTCATTTTATATGTGTGAGTTCTTTATCTGGTGCCCTTGGAAGTCAAAAAAGAACATTGGAATCCTTTGGAGCTTGAGTTAGGGATGGTTATTAACGATGATGTGAATGATGGGACTCAAAGCCCAGTGGTCTGTAAGAACAAATGCTGACTGTTGACCTGTCTCTCAAGCTGAGACTAATTGTTTTTAAGTTTGGAAGGGTAGGGGTGAGTGGTGAGAATTGGGTGAGTTAAAATGTCACAAGTTCACCATCTTTAATGAGGTTGGCGTTTGTTTTTCTTGCTTAAATACTTCACTTCTGAGTGGTTGCACATCTTTGGTTAATTTTCTGAATTCTGAAGTGGATGATTTTTGGTAACTTTTCCAGTGTTATTATTTCTCTAATTGAGGAATGGATTTTCCAAGAACTTCCTCTGTCATTCTCGTGAAATTCTGTCTTTTTCTTTTTAAGCTCTCTACTGATGTGAAAAGTTGCCAGGCTGCTCCACAGCCCCCTGTGCTTCTGACTCCCACTGTAGTGTTTTATTGTAGCAGCTGTGACTGTCAAAGCCTTCACTGAGCACTTCAGCCCAGAAGGCTTTAAGCAAGTGTTTTAGCTAGTATGGTAAGGAATGTGCCATGCACTGGCTATTATTCCTTTTAGAGTTGAAAACCAAGTCGCATGGCAGCCATGTTCAGAGCTTTGTTCTTCCTAAGCATTGTACTGGTAATCAGAACTCAGGTTACAAAACAGAAAGAATCACACAGTTAAAAAGGAAGGGTTAATATACTAAACTACATGCCTTCAAGAGGGATTGTGGGTGTGAAGAAGGGAGTTTTGACTTCTAGAAAAAACAGATATCTGCCTCACAAAGAGGTCTACCTCTGATAACATTCTTTATTATAAACATCAAATAACAACTCCGAATTTTATTGCCTCTCAATTTTCTAATTGTTTTCTTTGGTAGCAGTCTTGGCTTTTGGCTTTATCGTGATAAATTAATTATAATAAACTAAGAGGGTTTATTCCTTGCCTATTAGTTCATTGTATTGGTCATTTCCTGGGTTTTGAGTTGAAAGCTTAGGACATTTATTTCCATTATAACGTAGGTTCTGAAATACATTATTTGGGCTCAAGAGTTTGCTTGTGTGGTATCCTCCTATGGTGGCAGCAACAACTTCCAACATCAGTTGACATCTTTCTTATTATGTTTTATTTTCTAAACACATACTTTTGTTTTTATTTTATATTTACTGGGGTTTTATCTCATGTATATAGTTGAATGCTTTTGATATTGGTTCCTGTTTCTTTCATTGTAATTTTGTTAAATTTACTATGCTGACTATTATTTTGTGGCTTAATATACTAGTGGCATTTGCAAAGGATATGTATTCGAATACGTATCCTTTGCATATGCTGTACATGGCTTCAACCATGTTCACAAATGTATAAATCTGCATGAGTAATTGGTTTTTGTAACCAAACTTTTAAATTATTATTTATCACTTATTTATTTATTACTAAATTCACTTATAACAAACACCAACAATTTCTTAACTATTAATCCTATAAATTCTTACAACCCCTTTAACCTATCCACTAAACCTATTGATAATTATTTTTCTAACCTTTTAGAATGATACAGTCTCTGGGGCAGGTCCTCAGTCGTCAGGAACACAGTCTTTGTTGTAGATTCTTTAACGCACTTAGCAGTCCTTTTTCTGGATCTCTCAGATGCAGGTTCGTCAGGGTAAGTTGGTTATTGCAGTCTCACCTTAAATAAGGCTTCATGCTTTCTTCTCTGTGGGAGACCCCAGCCCTCTGCAGGCCAACTTACTTCTTTTGAATCAGGAACTCAGCTGCTCTGTCTCAGTCCTTAAAGCCATGCACAATTTCCTTTAGGCCACTGTTCGGACAGATCAAACCCCTCTAGGCAAAAACTGAGCCACAGGGTTTAGTCCTTGGCCTTTTGGTGTCTTGCTCAGGCTTTCTTTGCTCACCAGCTTCTTTCTGCTTCAGGGAAATCTGGCCATCAAATGATGGCCAGCACTTTTTTCAGCAGGACTCTTGGAGCTCTCTAACATCAGGGGCCTCTTCTTCTGGGCTCCATGCACTGTCCTTAAATAGGAGGAACTCTGTTTCTGCTTAATTTGGGCTCCGCCCACTTAGCAGCTGAAAACAATGTCAGGCCAGATACTTTGTTTCTTCAAGTCCATTAAGTCTTTCCTGTTTTCCTGACTTGAACCTTGTTTTTCAGTCTATTAAGTCTCCTGTTTGTTTCCTGTTTTTAGTCCACATGCTGATAATGCTCTTCATGCCCGGAATTAAGAGACAGTATCAGAAACCCCTATATATTTTCTAAATCTAATTTATCTAACCCCCTACAGGTTTTTATACTCCTTTATAACTTTATTTTTGTTTCATTATACAGTTGATTTCTAAATATCTTTTAAAAGAATTTTGCATTTATTCAACCCCCAAAATATTGTAATTATGAAGTTCGTGACATTATATAGCATTTTAATGAATATGAAGCAAGTTGCCTTGTCATTCTTAATGATTTTTGTTTTATATACTAATTTGTCATATGTTAATGTCCAATTTCTGTCTGAGCATAACCTCATCCAACTTTTCATGTTAATGCTTTCTGAGAATTGTGTGTGTGTGTGTGTGTGTGTGTGTGTGTGTGTGTGTGAGTGTCTGTGTTTGTGTGTTGCAATCTTCTGGCATAAATTGAAAAGTACTTTTAACTCAGAAGAAATAATTTTAAAATCTAATTGTTTTTTGCATTTCCATTAGTAATTTTATTTTTACATTTATTTACTGGGGATGGGGTGATTGCAGGAGTCAATGCTCTGCATTTTTTAAAATTAAATTTTTAAAAATAAGAAAATTAACTAAAGCTGAGTGGTGGTGCACACGTTCAATCCTAGCAGTAGGGAGGCAGAGGCAGGCAGATCTCTGAGTTTGAGGCCAGCTTGGTCTACACAGTGAGTTCCAGGACAACCAGGGCTATACAGAGATACCCTGTCTTGAAAAACAAAAACAAAAGAAACAATTTTTTTAGCTAATTAAAAACCTAATTAATTCAAATTTGCGTCTTCATTTATTTGTTGGATTTTACTTCCGACATTGTATTCTAATCTGTAAAATGCATTATTTCTGCAAATTTTGAATGCTAAGTTGTATCTATGGCTTTACCTCTGAGTAAGAAGAGACCTTAGGACTCTCACCCTGGCATTCTTCCAACACCTCTCACCTTATTATTGGGATATCATACTGATGCTCCAAGTTGTTATTCCTTTCGTAAATTCCTGTTTTCCATGATTATAAAATAGCAACAACAGCATTAATAGTGCTTATTTAAAGTTGGAAGGTTTGTTAAATCATTTTAAATTTGTATAAATTTTTTTTAATTAGCATACAAAATTATTCCAATTAAAAAAAATGAATTAGGATAGTCTTGTCAAAAATAAAGTTGGGTATTTTCAGGTGCATTCATTCTTTGATTAAGAGTTCAAATGGGTAAATTGCCTAATTACAAAAGTTATTCATCCTTAGCTCAGTCAGTGAACCGAAATTATACTTCCAACTCTTTTTCTTTTCTTTTTCCTTTTATTTTTGGGATTATAGTATCATATATCATTTATTCCTTCCCTGTCCTCCCTTGAAAACCTTCCATATACACCTCTATGTTCTTTTTTATGTGCATGTCCTATTTTTTATTAATTGTTGTTACATGCATATATGATCTTCTCAGTCTGTATAATATTACTTGTGTATATGTTTCTCAGGGCTGACCATTTGGTATTGGAAAACCAATTGGTGTTCTCGTTCCTGGTGAAGACTGTTCTCCTACTCTCAGCATTTCTTAATTGCCTGTAGTTCTTTGTGTAGGGTTAAGGCCTAGTGGACTTTCCCTCATTCACATTTTCATGTCTATTGTTGATGTCCTTGTTCTGCTCATGTGTAGGCTGTCATATTGATGAGACTTTATGGGTGCAGCCTCTGGCATTCCTAGGAGACACAATATCACAGCAAACTCTCTGATCTGCTCAACTTTCTTTTACTACACTACTAATCTACAACCTGAAGTATTTTCCTGTCTAATCACTGAGAAATAGACTACCCAGAAAAATCTATAAAATTTTTATCTGATTTTCAATTTTCTTTAATAGTATACTTAACCTTTGTTCCAAATGGCAACAACTATATAAGGAAGCAGGAAGCATATAATTTCCACTGAGAAAACAACTTCAGTTTAAATATCGTATTCACATGACCTCATTGTACTCTTGGGTCTTGCAGAGCCCCCCAGCCTGGACGATGCAGGGAAGATGCTGAATGAGACAGTTGTGGTAAATAATCCCATTCAGTTGGAGTGTAAAGCAGCAGGCAATCCTCTTCCTGGTGTGTTTACTTTGCCTCTTTGCAACTGATTAACATTTAACATTTTTGAGAATAGCAAAACTGGTATAATAATACACCAATTTTTAACAAACAAGAGTGATAGAGTATATGTCTAGTGATAGTAACATTGGGGAGGGGATATCTTTGAATTTTTAATAGCCTTGAATTGCACGAAAGAATTTTTCTATTTAATATAGAAATATGTGAATTCCTTGATCACCTTGTCTCTATTGTGATCACAAAAGTTACCACTGTATTTTACATCCATGTATTTTGAAAAATGTATTGTAAATTTCAAAAGAATATTGATGGAGTTTGTTGAACCAAAGGTGCTTCTAAGTCATAGTCATACGAGTGACCTTGTTACTTTGTTCTGTATCTTCTAGTCACTGGTAAGATATTCTTATGAACTGATGACAATGTAAAAACATTAAATTCAATATTGTACATGGTAGATAGTTTTGATTTGACATGTCAACAGTTTTGTAGAAATACACAATAAAAATGAATAGAGTAGGCTAAAAAGTTTACCATGAACTAATATTGACATATTAGAAGCAATACAGAGAATACCTTTCATTGGTTTACTTTCAGGACTCATTGATCAGACTCAATAGTTATCTTTGGGGTTATCTTCTCTTAAAAATAGTTAAGCCAATTAAACTCAAATAATAAGTATAAGAATAAAGCATTTTTAGTTAGATGTATCTTCATATATTTACTTCAGATTCAATGTAGTATATTTAATTTTGAAAAAAAACCTTTTACTTCTTCTCACCTCTACCCTTCAGCTATCACGTGGTATAAAGACAACCATCCACTCTCAGGTTCAGCAAGTGTAGCCTTGCTGAACAGAGGGCAGATCCTCGATATTGAAAGTACTCAGATCTCAGACACCGGCATTTATAAATGTGTAGCCATCAACTCTGCTGGAGCTACAGAACTGTTTTACAGTCTACAAGTTCATGGTAAGTGTTACATCATTCAGGTTTATCCTGGGTTAAGGATACATGCATAGTGATCATATGCTCTGATAAAATTCCAATGTGAATAATTAACTGAAATATGCTATTGATATCTTTATGTAAAGACCCAGTGGTCTAAAACTGGTAAACTTCCTCATTCCTGACAACTGTTAAAATGCACAGTTTACTCATGCTGTTGAACTTCAAATTTAGATTACTATAACTTTAGATTGTTGAAATAACCAGTGATGGCTTTGTCAGCTAATAACAATGCCACCTTTGATAATGCATTCTAACACTCATAGGTATTAAATTATCTCAAGAAAAAAATTTTAGGGAGGCATTGATAATTAGAATATGGCAGCATATGCAACAGAGAAAGGTACGTAAACACACACACGCACACACACACACACACACACACACACACACACACACACACATTTATGAGAATCAGTAATTAGGAATCTTCTCAGGGCCAGTGAGATAGCTCAAGAGATACAAGCAATCCCCTGAATTTGGGTGAAAAAGCCTGATATGGTAGCACCCATTTGTTTTCCCAGCACTACTGTGCCAAAGATACTGTTGTAGATAAGAGGATCTCACTAAAGCTCAAGGGCCACCTAGCATGGGGTACACAGCCCGACAGAGACACGAGAGACCCTGCCCCAACAAGGTGGAAGAAGACAACAGATTCCCCTGAAATGGTCCTTTGACTTCCACCTATGTGCTATCACATGTGTGAACCAACACACACACACACACACACACACACACACACACACACACACACACACACATGTGCGCACATATATGCATACATAGTCAGGTACATGCACATACACACACAATAATTAATAAAAATAATTTTAAATGTACTGTGACACTAAAAGCTGATTTGTTACAATAACTAGCAACACTTTCTTATCCTCCTCTGCCAAACTGAGATACTGACACTTGTGCTACATACCTCTGCAGAATTGCTGTGAGTAGATCTCAGATAAGACGCGAAACACTTAGCCAAAACAAATAAGGAAAAAAATTTACTTGTAAAAATTTTTTTTATAAGTACTTTATTTTTTTTTTCAAGTTACATCTCAGTCGCAAACCCTTCCCTATTCCTCCTTCCTGTCCCACCCTTCCACCCTCTTCCCCCACAACAGCTTCTCTTTTCATTCCAACAAATGGTTCTTTCTCTTATAACAGTAAATTCTATACAAAACAGCAGAATTAAATATGCCACATTTATGAGAGTTAAATGGCCCGGTATACCTTCCCAATGTCCAGTTCATACATATTTGGCCCCTGACTTTAACCTTCTACCTTCTAACCATCTCCATGAGTTTAAAGTTCTATAACTGACTTAGTTTTCATACTAACTTGCATCACTATTATAACCATCTTCTTAGATCTAGAATGCCCTCTTGATTCCTAAACAACTCAAAATTTAGCTATGAGACTCAAGCTGTCTATTCAACCACCTCAGAGAGCTGAGAAGGATAAATATATCTGATTGTATAGGAAGTGCAGGGCCTGCAGCTTCCAATACTAAGAAATGACAAACCAGTGACTACCTGGACAGTTCCCATTTTCTCTCCATACATTCCAGCATCAGTCTTCAGCCTTTTGGTCCTGTTTCTCTGACAGACATTTATTGTAGAGCAGGGATTGTGAAGGACTAACCTACCCTGTCTTGTCAGAGTTAGGCTGTCGACTTCCCTGCTACCAAGTTTTGTCCTTTTTGGACAGCAGTCTGTCTGCAGTTGAAGCAAGGATTTTTTACATGCCAAGAGATAGGCTTGCCACTAATTCAACCATCTCACACTGGAGATTCTTCGATGTTTTCTTCTACTTGGAGTAGACTAGGGGGTGCTGTCAGGAGCTGATATGTCACGATATCAAAAAAAAAACGTAAAAATTATTATGGAAATTATGTATGGTTTTCATTATCCTGTAGTGACAACATATATTAATTTCCCCTTCTTTTTTTCAGTGCCTCCTTCGATCTCAGGTAGCAGTTCCATGGTGGAGGTGGTGGTGAATAATCCAGCAAGGTTAGAATGTGAAGCCAGGGGCATCCCTGCTCCTAGTCTGACCTGGTTGAAAGATGAGAGCCCTGTCTCTAGCTTTGCTAATGGGATACAGGTATCTTGTTTCTTTATGTTTAACACAAGATTCTCAAACTCATGAAGCTATCGAAAAGATTTGGAGAACAAAGTTAAATGTTATTTTCAATAGAGCATGTGCACATGTACCTACAAATGCCTGTCAGACACATGATATATATATATATATATATATATATATATATATTAAAAGCACAGTCTAAGAGTTCTCATCCCTCACACGATGACACTAAGGTTTTTATTTATCTATTATTTATTATTTTATTTATTTATTTACTTACTTATTTATCTACCTACCTACCTACCTACCTACCTACCTGCCTGCCTACCTACCTACCTACCTACCTACCTATCTATCTATCTATCTATCTATCTATCTATCTATCTATCTATCTATCTATTTATGTACTTTACATCCTGATTAGAGTTTCCCCTCCCTCCTCTCATCTCAGTCCCTCCCTCTCACTTCCCTTCCCCTTTCCTCATCCCTTTCTCCCCTGAAAAGGGGAGATCTTTCATGCATGTCAACCTGCTTTGGCATATCAAGTTGTAGTAGGACTGGACACATCTTCTACTGACAGTAGACAAGCTGTCCAGTTAGGGGAAAGAGATCCAAAGGCAGGCAACAGAGTCAGAGGCAGTCCTTGCTCCTGCTGTTATGGTCCCACATGAGCACCAAGCTGTACGTCTGCTACATATGTGTAGGGGACCTAGGTCCATCCCATGCATGCTCTCTAGTTGGTGGTTCAGTCTCTGTGAGCTCCCATGGGCTCAGGTTAATTGATAAGTTTAACCCATTTTCTATAGATAGCTGTTCTTTCCTGCTCATGCCTGGTTCTATTCCTGGCACAAGGAATACGCATCAGCAAAAAGCACAGGAAATTTCTGGTAGGATTTTGTTTAAATGTCTGGAAATAATGAATCTGTGAGGCACATAAAGGATACATGTGTCCATAAAAACATCAAAGAATGAAGTAGGGAAATTATAATGGAGACGTCATAAAAAATGAAATCTGAGTCTCTGAAAATTTTAAAGGCAATACATTGATTTTTGAATTAAAAACACAGAAGCACCTTTGACTCCAAGTTAGAAACACAGAAGCATGTGCACAGACATTCTTTGTTTTATTCTGCTTTCATTCCATTCTCCTTTGCAGATATTGTATTGAGTTTTTTGTTTGTTTGTTTTTTTTTTTTTTTTTTTTTTTTTGTTTTTTTTTTTTTTTTACAAATTGAGGTTTAGTGCCAACTGTGCATTGAGTAAATCTTCCAGCCCATTTCCAACAGTTCGGATGGTCACTGATGCTTTTAAGGATAAAATGGCATTTAACTGATAAATATATATTTTGCTTTAGACTTAATGTTATTGCACACCTAATAGACTACAGTATAGTGTATACAGCAATACACATCAGGGAGCCACAATTCTGTATGACTTGCTTTATTACAATGTTTGTTTTATTACAATGGTTGAAACTGAGCTCAAAATATCTCTAATAAGTGCTTTTGTCAAATAAAAAGGTTAACTTATTTTTCCCAACACAGAATATAGTTCTAACATTCTATTTTTAAAATTCAGTTGCTCAGAACTGATGATTGTAAAAAACACAAAGTTCATGTAAATATTAAAAGAAATTGGTAGATAGATGGGGTAATAGAACAATGAAGGTGGCTAATTTTTTTTGGTGGGGGGGTAATACTATTGTGATGACTTACCTATTTGATCCAAGAAAATTTTGGAGAATTACCTCTTTTTATTCCTTCCTCTCTTTGATATGCATTGCCTCTCTCTTCTCTATGAATAATTGAGGAAATGATTTAAAAAAAAAGAATATACCTACTATTCTTGTATTGGTTAATTAGCGTTGTTTTTATTGGTAGGTTCTCTCAGGAGGTCGCATCTTAGCCCTGACCAGTGCACAAATGGGTGACACAGGAAGGTACACTTGCGTGGCAGTGAATGCTGCTGGGGAGAAACAGAGAGACATTGACCTCAGAGTATATGGTGAGACAAGCTGGCTGGCTGTGTGCTGAACTAGATGTTCAGGGACATGGCTGATAAGAAGGGGAAATAAAATAAAGGGATGACTTAGCTAAGATGGTTCAAATCAAATTCTGTTTCTGCTGTATGTTTGAGTTTGATTTGTTTTAACCCTTTTAAGTTCCAAGCTATTGAGGCCGGGGGGCTGATTCAGGGTGTAAGAGTATTTGCTCGAACATGTGGAGTTGAGCTTATCTCTCTGATATCCATATAAAAACTGGGTGTGGTATTATGTGCCTGTAATCCATGTTGGTACATGGAAAGAGGTAGCTAGCTCCTAGGAGCTCATTGGCCAGCTAGGCTCGCCAACCAAGGCACTTCAGGTTCAGTGAGAGATCTTGTCCCCAGGGAATAAGCAGAGAGTGATAGAGACACCTCACCTTCTGCTCTAGCTTCTGTGCTCATATACATACATACCAGCTGCATATAGCAACACACACAGTTTATATGCTTATACCCCAGACACATATAACAACACTCATGGCACACATCCGCAAAAATAAAATTTTAACTAAAATGTATACATCAGTGTAAGGTATTTTATAAGGCATTCTTAAGAACATTACTACAGCCAGCAGCTTGACAATTAGGAAGACATAATTTAACTATAGTAAGCATCTGTTGAAAAAGCTCTCTTCATGCAGTCTACCCAAAGCCATGTTTCATTGCTTTTAATTATTTTTACAAAAGACATATTTTGTGATCACCCCAGTATCCTTGAGTTGAGGGTTGTTTGAGAAATATAAGTCAAACTAGACATGAATTCAGATAAAATTAATGATTTTTCCCTACTCACAATGCAGCTAGATGGTCTAGAAGGCGGAAGTATGTGATTCAGTCTCAGAATAAGCACGCCCAGAACAAAGTTGGAGCTTCACTGACCTCGATTCATAGATGGCATTTGTCTATCTACATCTTGATATACTTTGATGTCTAAAGCAGTCATAAAGAAAGCATGCCTTTTTAAAATTCTATAAGTAACCTAAGACAAACATAAATAGTTATGATAATTTTTATCCAACTAAGGCCAAACTTAATACAAAGTTTGATCAAGCTGTAGAACTGGCCATTCTATTTAGATATTCCTGGGTCAAAGCTTATGAATATATCTGTTTTCATGGTAACTTACAGTGCCATTAAAGTCACCTATTTTGCCACTTCAGAGTATTCTTGATTTTGAACAGAGTATCCATACATCTGTACCCTAATGTGTCACCTGTCAAGACCAATCCTACTGTGTTCTGGTCCAAAGAGGTTGCCTTAAGCTTGCTGTGAGTCATTGCCTTGTGTGCTGCTCTGTGAGCCAGAATGTTACAGATGCTCCCCTGGCCTGCGCCACACACTCTGCAGGGTATTTTCTCCTGTATAGTCCATTCATTCCTGGTTTGCTCAAGCCATGGACCCAGGGACAGCACACAGATGTACCCCCTGTTTCATAACCCTTTCCCTCTGAAGCAGATCTGGTAGTGGAGAATGCTAATGGCTACAAACACACAATGTTGCTTGTCAGTCTGCTACATTGATCATCACTTTTCCACACAAGGGGATATGGAGCCTGAAAGAACAGCCCATAGATTGTAGTAATACTTTTTACTATCATAGTCTTATATCTACCAAAGCATTTGGAAGGCCCTTTGGGACCCAAGTGAATACAGACTAGTTTTTCCCTGTGACGACAAAATCAAAACCAGACAACAAAAACAACTATAAATATATCGTCAGGTGGTTAAGGAATTTAGTGAGAATTGGCCAAAGAAATTCTCCCCAGTGCTTTTTTCAGGGTGGCCCTTTTGTAGTGGTCCTGATTTTATCTGGCATTTGTCTTTTCTGAACGTAGATGTATGCAGCCTGAATGAGCCCTTGATGGCCTGTGGAGCCTACTCTTTCAAAGCCACTCTAAACCACCTGGGGAAAAAAAAGACAGTTTATTTTCAGCACACTCAAGGGAAGGAAATGCTTTGTCTACCTGAACACATTTCAGCATCCAACAAGTCTGAAGACCTGGGGATTCTAATTTTAATCTCATTAAAGTTACAATAAACCTCCTCCCTTTCTGTAATTATGAATATGTTGTACAGCTGGTGGCTGATTTAGCCCCTTCTCCATTTTGTCAGTTTCCCCACATAGTCTTTCGTGCCATAGAAAGTTGGTACTGCAGAGAAGAGAATGCTAAGCCACAACTCAGTAGACTCTCAGCTTCGCCACCAGCAGTAGCATTCTGGGTAAACCCTTACCCATCACCTATTTTACATTTGCACACTGTGAAGTGGTGAGCTAGATAGATAATCTTCACAGTCTCTTTCTCATACTTTGAAAGATGTGGCCTCAAATGAATCTGAAACCTTTTTTTTATTTTTTTTATTTTTTGCAAAAGATACAGGTAAGAATTGAAATCATATTTTTAAATTCATTATTGTTTATAAAATATTTCATGGGCAATTTGCTGTTCTGAAAACTCCGAGAAGTACCATCTAGTTCCATGCAGTTCTTAGATGGTGAGAAATTTGAGTTGGAAAAGCTCTTTAAAATGAAAAAAAGAAAAAATGAGTGAGTAGAATCTTTGGTCCACATGAATGCATTAATCAGTAATTTAACATGGACTCTGAATAAAATGAAGTCAGTAGTGTATGCAAAAAATGATAATGCTCTTCCATCTTAAAAACAACATCGTTCTTCAGTGTGTCTTGTATTTTAATGATTAATGGATGTTCATAGTGTGATGGGCTGTTTTATGCTGAGGAAAATTTCATCTTTTGCTTAGTTCCACCCAATATTATGGGAGAAGAACAGAATGTCTCTGTCCTCATTAGCCAAGCTGTGGAGTTAATTTGTCAAAGTGATGCTGTTCCCCCACCTACTCTGCTGTGGTTAAAGGATGGCCGCCCTCTGTTGAAGAGACTGGGCCTCAGTATCTCTCAGAATGGAAGTGTTCTAAAGGTAAGGCTGTAGATTTATCTCAAGTTCCCAAGCACATGGTTTCAGGATTACACCTGTTAAACTTGCTGATCTGTTATAATTGTTCTAGTGTCACCTAATAAAATTCTAGACACTCTTCATTTAATGGTGCTGGTGTTAGTTTTATATTTTATGCTTAATAGAATTTAAATAATTAGTCATCCTATCCATACTTTAGCCAGATGTCATCCAAAAAAAAAAAAGACCTTCAAAGATGTTATAAAAATACTCCAAGAGACTCCTTACATATTCATGTTGAACATCATTCAACTGATTAGCAACCACCCACTTTAGGTGCTCTGGATAAGGCTGAAAAAATTAGGACACATGCCATATCTTCAGTATCTTGTAATCTTACATAAATCCATAAAACTTTAAATCTCACTTCATCCAAGATGTGCAGAACTACTGTAAATTTGGGTTGATGACCAAGTGAGTGGTACAGAGTATTTGGTGGAAGGCAAAAGGTGAGGCTATTCTTGCATGGAAGAGTGTCTCTCAAGACAACCTCGCTTTAGGCTCAGGGAGGAACAAACATCCTGATTAAGGAGAATACGTAAGTTAGATTGGAGGAGATGGAGAGCTTCACAAAGTGAATGTTTGAAATAATATTGCCAGAAAGTTCATCCAAGTGAAATCGAGCTGGCATTAGAAGAAGCCTAAGGAATTAGGCTCAAGGAACCCAAAGGTCTCAATGTTCATAACCCCAATGGGTGTTTGTAAAATTCTGCTGATAACCCAACTGAGAACATGAGAGAAGAGCCAAGCAATATGCCCAGTTACTAAGAAGCATAGGTTGAATTGGATGCCCATGTTACTGGCTAAATCCAGCTTCCTAATGGAGGAGGAGGTTGTCAGGACACTGGCAACCAAAATATTTAGCATGGTGATCAGTGTCTTGGATGTGGGGAAGAAATAAAGAAATTTCCCAAGGAAGATGGAAGCACCATGATGAACAGGACAACATGAAGATGTGTGCTAAAGAAAGGGGCGGGAAGCTCCTGGAAATAATGCAATAATTGTAATAATGGAATGGTAATGAATAAAGGACTCACTAGCTAAACAAAGATGGATAAGGCAACTGAGCCACATACACACAAAGGGGGGTGGGGTTGGGTGGGGGAAGTACTATTCATGCTCAGAGGCAGAGTCTAGTGTTCTAGAAAGCACCTGGCAAAATCTCAAAGCTTAGATGTGGCTGAATGACAGGGGGAGGCATTTATACGATCATAAATTTCAGTGGGTGTAGGTAAAGGTTCTTTTCTTTAGGTAATGGTGAATACATCCTTAGATCCACTGATCTCTTCCATGAACCCATGCCAGACAGCCTGGGATGTACAAGTCCCACTGGCAGGAGTAAAGAGAAGTCCCATACAATGAAACATTCTACAGGACCCAACCCTAACTGGTTAGTTAATACTACCTTAAGAACACGCCCAACATTTTTCTCACACATAGACTAAATTAAATAATGGAACTTTGCCATTTCTTTTTTCTTAAGAGTGCACTTGGCACTCCATTAAATGTTTATCCCTTCTTTCTAATTTACCAACCTCCTGTGTCTAAAACCCTTCTGTGAGCTCTACACTGCATTGGTTACCTTTCCCTTGTTGTGGACATATAACGTGACAGAACAACCTAAGTAAAAAGGAAAAAAAAGATTTATTGGGGCATATCATTTTAAAAGATTTATGCCTATTATGACAGAGAGGGGATAAAACATGGCAGTGGATTGAGTATGAGAGACTGAAGAATCAGGGAGAAATGGAGCCAGCTGGGGCCAGGTATAACCCTCAAGGGCATGGCCACAGCGGGCTTCTTTAGCCAGAGACACATCACAACATAAGGATTCTGCATCTATCCATGCTGGCACTGGAAGCTGGTGAGAAAATTTTCAGAAAAGGAATTTGGTCTCAAAAAATTCATGCCTGCTTTATAGTGCAAAATGCATTTAGTTCAACTTCAAGAGTCCTCCAACTTTAAGTTCCAACGTTGCTCGAAATCCAAGTCCAAAATCTCTTTTGAACTCAACACAATCTCTTTGCCAAGAGCCTTCCAACAATTTTTTAAAGTGACATGCTTCCAATTTATAATGCCAAGAATAAACAGTCTAATTCTTAATGAGAAGAACGGAGGTATAATAAAAAATTATGTGATAAAATAATAATAAAATTCAGTGGAAAAAAATAACTCCAAATCATTAAGTCCTAAAGTTCCATGGCAAACATCTGGGATACATGATTTCATGACATTGACTCCAGTGGGCTTGGGTACCCCACACTTATGCCCTTGTCATTTTCAGCCTAGATACAGTCATTGCCTGTAGGTTTCCTCAGTATAAGTCCCTGGCATAGCCAACATCCTGCATCCATTGTGACATAAGCTTCACTCTTATAGCTGCATGCCGCATCCTGGAAAGCACCTTCTACAGGAAATATGAGCTTGCTAAACATTGCTTGACCTTCCAGTCTTTTATCGAAATCTTTGGTGCAAGCTTTTTTGACTCCATGACTCTTACACTGTGCGTGTGTGCAAAACCAGAAACAAATGGATAATGCCAAGGTCTGCCAAGCAGTGACCATCCTCATCTTGGACCATGGCTGCAGTAGCCTTTTAGTGCCTGGGTTAAACCTGGGAAAGTACTTTGCCAGACAACTCGGTGAGAGTAGAGTGCCCCACAGATACTGCTGTCGCTTTGAAGGGAAAATCTTTCCATGAGTTTATAGTTTTATACGCTAGAGCCTTTTATTGTGGATTCTTGTCAATTTCTGAAGTGACCTCAAGGCACACTTTCTATTACCCTAGTGCAAATTGCTTGGCTGCTTTTTAAAGGCACTAATGTATTTAACTATGATAGCTACTGTATCCTCAGCTTTCTATGGGTTTTAGCTTCTTTTCTGTCTACACTATGCATTTTTACATCTTTCTGCAGTAGTTCTTGCTTCTAATTCTTACAGTAAACTAAACTAAAATTTCCATTAACTACCATGCCACAGGTGTCAAATTTTCAAGGTAAACATGATGGCTCATGCCAGTAATTTATAACA
Organism: Lophiomys imhausi; assembly: GCA_907164525.1. Lineage (NCBI taxonomy): Eukaryota > Metazoa > Chordata > Mammalia > Rodentia > Muridae > Lophiomys > Lophiomys imhausi. The sequence goes on along the minus strand of CAJQZJ010032614.1, from coordinate 2,285,807 downwards.
CCACTTGAGAGGCTAAGACAGAAGAATTGATGTGAATGTCGGGCCTTTTTGAATAGTGAGTTCTAGGCTACCTTCAGGTACAGAGTGAACATTCGTCTCAAAATAAGGGGGAAAAGGAGGAGAAAAAATAAAGGGTAAGAGAGAGAAAAGAGAAGTGGGGGGCTGGATTTCAAGCACGACTTTGACTTTCGTATTTCAGATTGAAGATGCTCAGGTTCAAGACACTGGTCGTTACACCTGTGAAGCGACAAATGTTGCTGGGAAAACCGAGAAAAACTACAACGTTAACATCTGGGGTGAGTAAAATGAGCATTTGTCAAACAAAGCGTTTGTTTGCTTTTGCTGTGATTTGCTTTTGGTCACCGTGTCAGCTTTTAAAACTGCATTCATCCACTGTGGGTGGAAATGAACAGTTTTCTCGGTATCAACTCAAGGAACTGATCCAAAATGCATGATGGGTCATCGGAGGCCAATGTGACTTCTGTGTGGCATGGCTCCTCTCTCCTGCCTAACATACCTGCTAGCTTTTCCAGCCAGGGTTTCTACTGTTGGCCTTTCTCTAAACAAGTGGTCATGTGTCAAGTGACAGTGAATGTAAAAGTCATGTTACATATGCAAATTGTGTCCATGCCATGTAAGACAGCAGAGGAGACTGCCATCCTAATTAAGAAGCTATTACGCTTGAGACTTTTCACATTTGGGTCTAAGACAACGCACAGTGCCTTGGCGGTGGCTGTCTGCTAAATGGTTTAAAATGCTCCCATTTCCAACCTTTTACCAGTATTTTAAATACTATTTTGAATCTATTTGTGGCATAAAGTCTCATTTTAATTATTTGTTTAAATTTTTCTGTTACCAAAATAATGAAATTAATTTGACTCACTTAGAAAATGACATTTTAAAAATTAAAAAAAGATATGTAGAGATTTTTCTCTTAATTTTGATGAACAATTTAATTTTAAAAGCATACATGTGAATGGAAATAATTTGTTAAAATTAATTGTCATTATAATAACCATTGCAGTAAGTTATAATAAACAATATAATATAATATAATATAGCATACCATATCATAACATAATATAATATAACATAAGCTATTGCTCACTGTAGAAAGATAAAGTCGTGTTTACATGGTACAATTTGCATATAGCAAATTTATATTTACTGTGTATCAATTATGCATCATCAATTTTGATTCCTAGCTCTTTCCATTTTTTCTCCCTCTCCATTGCACCTTATTTTTCTTCTTTATTTCTTGCAAATGAGAAAAATACTCTGACATCTCCCAGTTTGGACAAGGCCCTGAGCTAAAAGTTCTAAAGCAAAGGTTGAGAGGGTGTCTGCGGGTGGGAAATTAGGGGTCATGGTCGCCTGAGGGTGAGATGGAGTAAACCTACATCACGTGATTTCTCTCAGATGTGTAATCCAAAACTGAAACAAACAGAAAGCCTGAAAGTAAAAGAGGGACTATTATAGAGGAGAAGGGGCTTGGGGGTGAAGGAAACAAAGGGGGGGAGTAAGAGAGGGTAAGAGAAAGGTGGAGGTAGACATGAAAAAAAATTAATGCATGTCAGTCGAAATGCTCCAGGAAGCCAATTAGCAAAACAAGTGAGATGGAGACATAAAGCTCTTGAGGGATACAGGAGCCAACAGTCAGAAGTGGAAACAGAATTAGAGACATGACTATATGTTTATAGAAGCTGAGATTACATAAAGAAATGTGTACAGTAGAGTGCTATACAAAACGACTTCCAAAAGTACTGTATGGATATGGGGATAGAAAAAGGGACCCTAAGTAGAAAACTGAACAGTCAAAGAGGCAGGAGGAAAACCTAAACTAAAAATGATGGCATGAAAACTAATGATAATAATGACAGAAAAATAAAATAAGCAATGAATAAATTGTACCCTGATGAATGGATAGGTTAGTGGATAAAGTTATATACTTCAGAGAAATTACTAGATGTAAACTCTAAGATGTCCTTTAGTAATATAAAAACTAGTACATCTGGAGGAAGGGGTTCAACAATGAAAAGCAGAATAAAAGAAATACAATAATGAATGATAGGAAAGACATTTGAGATAACAGGGATAGGATCACTTGAAAAATATGCATGTTTTCCACTGTTCCATGTGTAGTGACTTATGAAAAAGAGGAAATGTTCAGGTTAGAACATTCTCTAAATAGTTAAATTTAAAGGGAAGAACTATTTTAGGTTAGCTACAAAGACATGAGGGGTTATGTGTTATATAATTGAGACCATGTTCATGAGTAGGAATTAACTGTGAAAAGGACGAAAGCAACACCAAGGCCTAAAGAAGACTCTCAATCAGTGAACTCAACATTTCTCATGATGGACTAGTATGGTACAGCAGAAAGAAAGGAAATGTGTGGCAGAAAGGCAAATAGTGACAATGCTTCTTCAATCAATGTATTTGATTCTCAGTGTCACAGAAGATACTAAAGAGTTTTAGAGAAGAACTGGGGTGCTCAGATACATATTTTTAAAGAAAGCAGCTATACACTAGATGCATTCAAGAGACTGAATGAAGATGAGCAGAGGCTATATACCTGTGTTCCCGAGTCAATTGGGCTTGTTTGTGGACGGTGGTGTCTCTCTTAGAGAAGAAAGAAGGGATGCTGTGTTCAATTCTGGGCACTGCTTCTTGAGCATCATGAGTGACATGTGATGTAAAGATCAGTTTGCTGTAAGATCTAGACTCCAGATAGAGTCTTCGTTAGGTTTGTAACTTCTCAGATTCATGGAAGCCAAAGAAGTAACTGAGGCCAGAGTTGAAAGTACAGATTGTGTGTTTTGAGCTGTGTCAATCTGTGGTTGTGGCATTTTCCTTTGTGTAACTCACTGCCTGTTGGATACTTGATGGCCATATTCACTGTAGAATCAATCCATCTAGAGGAAAGGTATTGTCAAATAAGGGTGAAGAGTCAGGCAATTGAGAATATTGGCAAAAGGGATGTTGAAAGTATTGATTATGAAATCTAAGATGCAGAGGGGGTCAATAAACAAGGGAAGACAACTGAATATGGAGAAATTTGAGAGTCAAGAAGACTCAAGATTCAATTAGGATGCTGACTTGAGAACCTACTTGAGGGAGAAAGCAAGAATGTAGCATTCATCAAACCATGGCTGAATTTATGAATTTATGGGCGTACAGGAGGAATGTTCCAGATGACATAACGAGCATTGTATACTCTCTGCTGGAGAAAGGAAAGAGTAGACACAAGAACTGAATCAATGAGTATTTAGACTAGTTCTTCTAATGTGGATACTGCATTCCTACAGAATGATGGAAGGACTTGATATGAAGAGGAAGAACAAAAACAAGCTCAGTTAGCCAATCAGTGAACAGATGAATAGCAGATTCACAGACATGGCAGAAAAGAAATGAATTGGTCTCATGAGCTTCAGAAGAGTAGAATTGTTTGCATAGAGGTAATTGAGTAAGGACTGAAGCTTTAGTGGGACATGAAAAGGATTCTATGACTGCTCAGCTCCTGGTAGCTTGGAAGAATGTGTATCTTCCACAGGATGTTACTACAATGTCCTTGTAGCAGGGGTTGAGAGGAGAGTTTAGCCAATGCCGTTAGGCTGAAACCCTTCTGAGAGACGCTTAATAATCAAGAGTGACTTGAAGGGCTCCAGTAAAATTCTGCAGACCAATAAAGGACAGGGTGTGCAATCTAGGATAAGGGAATGTCTACCTCTTGGATGAGACCCCTTGCCTCTGTTCTTTACTGGACCATCTATGCCTATTGTACTCTAATTCGATTCAGCATCCGAGATGTCAAAGCTGTTTTGGCATTAGTGTCTAGGTTATTTTTAGATTTGGTAGGTATCAACATTTTCACATCAATATCTAAATGTCTATAATAAACTATGCCATTTCTGTGTACTTCAGTTATAAAATTTCTATGACAGTTGGAATTTGTTTTATTAGGAATTTATTGTATGTTTTAGAGGTAACATTCAAACTTATGTGCCTTTCTCTTACATCATTTGAGTAGAAGCCCTTTCTACTATGTATAAAGTGTTAAGGAAACTCCATGTTACAAAAATTTCAGAATCAATATCTTTTTTCTTTTAGTGCCACCTAGCATTTATGGCTCTGATGAGCTTGTGCAACTTACAGCCATTGAAGGGAATCTTATCACTCTGCTGTGTGAATCAAGTGGAATTCCACCCCCAAATCTTACTTGGAAGAAGAAAGGTCAGTTTGCATCCCTAAAGGTTTTAAATGATAGATAGATAGATAGATAGATAGATAGATAGATAGATAGATAGATAGGTGAAAGATGATAGATAGATAAAATGATCTATTTTGTTTTACTAATGTCAATTTTTAAAGAAGCAAAAATCATTAACAACAGAAACTTTTCCAGTGGTTTGCATACTAAATGCTAGATAGCAAAATTGCTTTGTATTAACTTTCAACATGTATAACTTCGACATTATCTCAATGATCATTTTCAGACTAACTGTTCACCAAGAAAATCAACAGGAACTGCCCAGGCAGCCACTGATACGTCATTTCTTAGTTTTGGAACATGTAGGCCCTGCACTTCCTACATAATCAGATACATTTATCCCTCTCAGGCCTCTGAGGTGCTTGAAGAATAGATAGCTAGAGTCTCATAGTTAAATTTTGAGTTGTTTAGGAATCAAGAGGGCGTACTGGATCTAAGAAGATGTTTGTAAAATTGTGATGCAAGTTAGTATGAAAGCTGAGTCAGATATAGAACTTTAAACTCACGGAGATGGTTATATAGTAGAATGTTAAAGTCAGGGGGCAAATACATATGGACTGGACATTGGGAATGTATGCTAAGCCATTTAACTCTCTAAATTGTAGCATATTTATTTCTGTTGTTTTGTATAGTATTTACTGTTATAAGAGAAGGAACCATTTGTTGGACTGAAAGGGGGAGCTGTTGGGGGAAAGAGGGTGGAAGGGCGGGACAGGAGGGGGAAGTAGGGAAGGGATTGTGACTGAGATGTAACTTGAAGAAATAAAAAAATAAAGTATATAAAAAAGAAAATCAATTTTCTGCATTATGTCCTTGCTTTTTTTTTAAGATAATTTTTTCCTTTATTTTTTATTTCTTCAAGTTACATCTCAATCGCAGTCCCCTCCCTATTCTCCCTCCAGTCCCCCCCTCAACCCCCCATCCTCTTCCCTTTTTTTTTCTTTTAAGTTTAAGGTATATCTTATTTCCCCCTACAGTTTCCCCTTTCAGTCCAACAAATGGCTCTTTCTCTTATAATAATAAATACAATACAGTACAACAGAGGTAATTAGGCCACAGTTATGAGCGTTATATGGCTTAACGTACATTCCCAATGACCAGTCCATATGTATTTGGTACCTGACTTTAACATTCTACTATCTAACCATCTCCATGAGTTTAAAGTTCTATATCTGACTCAACATTCATACTAATTGCAACACAATTTTAAAAGTATCTTCTTAGATGTATAACACTCTCTTGACTCCTAAACAACTCAAAATTTAATTATGAGACTCTATCTATCTGTTCTTCAATCACCTCAGAGACCCGAGAGGGATAAATATATCTGATTTTATAGGAAGTACAGGGTCTGCAGCTTCCCAAACTAAGAAATGACATACCTGTGGCTGCCTGGACAGTTCCCATTTTCTCTCCATACATTACAGCATTGATCTTCAGTCATTTGGCCCCGTTTCTCTGACAGACATTGATTGTAGAGCAGGGGTTATGAAGGACTTACCTACCCTGTCTTGGCAGAGCTAGGCTGTCAACTTACCTGCTTCCAGGTTTTGTCCTTTTTGGACAGCATTCTGTCTACAGTTGGAGCAAAGGGCTTTTCCTACCAAGAGATAGGCTTGCGACTAATTCAATCCTCTCCCACTGGAGATTCTTCGATACTCATCTTCTACTTGGAGGAGAATAGGGGGTGCTGTCAGGAGTTGATATGTCTTGATATAAAAAAATCTAAAGTCACGAAAACATCTTTGAATGCCATATTCTGCAGATCTCTTGAGGTTTTTGAAGAGGCCCTATCTATCTCTTATATTAGGATAAGCAGATGTTGCTTGTCTCTTAGCAGGTTTATTTCTGATTAGCTTAGCAAGTAACCATAATAGGCTGTCATAGTACCTAACAGAATGACTGGCTTGCATAACCATTAGTTTGCATTTCTTAATTATCCTAAACAGTTTATGACAGTTAGTAGTAAAAGGCCGAAACATCACATTTCATTTTTTTTCTTTACCTCCTAACCCTTCCATCCCATTTCTCTGGGGTGGGGTGTCCTTATATAACAGTCCCTCATCTCAGTTGAGAGGTCATATGAGGATCAAGATCCTCTTCATTCATTGGGGATCTATGAAGCAGTACCATCAGTGAAAAGTGTCTCGTTGCCTGGGAGAGAGAACTACTAAACAAACAAATCAATAAGCATACAATAGATAAAAAGACTAAAAAACAGAAAAAAATATAACTAATATATAAAAAATAAAAATTAAAAATAAGAAGTCTATGTCCAAGTTCCCTTTGGTGTGTTAGTTGTAGTATTGATACCTTCTACTATATAGCTAAAATCCTACTATAAATGAATAGATGCCATATGTGTCCTTCTGAGTCTGGGTTAGTTCACTCAGGATGAGCTTTTCTAGTTCTATCCATTTGGCTGCAAATTGCATAATTTCATTTTTCCTGATAGCTGAATAATATTCCATTGTGTAGATGTACCACAATTTTTTAACCCATTCTTCGGTTGAGGGACATCTGGGTTGTTTCCAGTTTCTAGCTATTACAAATAAGGCTACTATAAACATAGATGAGGAAACTTCCTTATGATTCCGTGAAGAGGCATTTGGGTGTATATCCAAAAGTGATATGGCTGGGTCCTGAGGCAGAGCTATTCCAAGTTTTCTAAGATATCGCCAGAGTGACCTCCATAGTGGTTGCACAAGCCTGCACTCCCACCAGCAATGGAGTAGGGTACCCCTTTCTCCACACCCTCGCCAGCATGTGCTGTCATTTGAGTTTTTGATCCTAGCCATTCTGACAGGTGTGAGATGGAATCTCAGAGTCGTCTTGAGTTGCATTTCTCGGATGATTAAAGATGTTGAGCATTTCTTCAAGTGTCTCTCAGCCATTAGGGATTCCTCCTTTGTGAATTCTCTATTTAGCTCTGTCCCCCATTTTTTGATTGGATTATTTGGTTTCTTGGCATTTAATTTCTTGAGTTCTTTGTAGATTTTGGATATTAGCCCTCTGTCAGATGTGGGGTTGGTGAAGATTTTCTCCCAGTTTGTAGGCTGCCATTTTGTTCGAATGATAGTGTCCTTTGCCTTATAGAAGCTTTTCAGTTTCATGAGGTCCCACTTATTGATTGTTGATCTCAAGTCCTGAGCTGTTGGTGTTCTGTTCAGGAAGTTGTCGCGTGTGCCAATTAGTTTGACGGTTTCTCCCACTTTATCTTCTAGTAGATTTAGTGTGACCGGCCTTATGTTAAGATCTTTGATCCACTTGGACTTAAGTTTTGTACAATGTGATAAGTATGGGTCTAACTTCATTCTTTTACAAATTATGTCCTTGCTTTTTAATCAAATCATCAAGATTCTACCATTCAAAGATTTATTTTTTCTTTACAAATGTCTTAAAAATTATATTCTAAAGTAAACATTTATGGCAGTTTTGCAATATATGTTAGGATTAACATCTGTAGCTGAGTAGATATTTATCACAGATTGTCTACCTTTTAGATACTTAAACTAATAATCAATTAAATAAGTTCTTATCTAGCATATATATGAAAGTCACATATTTTGCCTCAGATCAGCCATTTGGCTTTTATTGCAGGCTCTCTGGTGTTGGCTGACTCTTCAGGACGAGTTCGCATTTTATCTGGAGGCAGACGGTTACAAATATCAATTGCTGAGAAAGCAGATGCAGGACTCTACACATGTGTGGCATCCAGTGTAGCTGGAATTGCAAAGAAAGAGTATAATCTGCAAGTGTACAGTAAGTCGTTGACCTCTTCAAACTCTGGGTCTAATTTTCTTTTAAAGATTTCTATTTTTCCTTTCCATTTCCCTTTAAAGCTATAAGGTTCACTCACAGTCATACAGCTGTACCTGTCATGTGATGTAAATCATGCCAACATAACCAGAGAACAATTACTTCCTTCAGACTATTACTTATCCAGCAGTACAGCTGTTTATTTCCAACATCCCACCAGTCATAGACACATCAAGGTGGTTGCAATATTCTGGGTGGGAGGAATGTGTAGAAAGGGAAGAGAGGGGATTATATTTTATAGTTTTGTTGCTGTTGGTGGTGTTTTTATTGTTGTTGATATTGTTTTGTTTGTTTTGATAGGTTCTCATGTAGCCAAGGCTAGTCTCAAACTTAATACATGTTGAATGACCTTTAGATTCTTCTCCTTCTACTTCCATCTCTTGAATGCTGGGATTATAGGCATGTGCTAGCATACAAGTCTAATGCCTGCTAGGCAAGTACTACTCACCAAGTTATAGCCCAAGCTGTAGAGTATATTTTTTTTAATAATTTATTTTTTATTTCTTCAAGTTACATCTCAATCACAATCCCCTCCCTACTCCCCCCTTCAGTCCCACCCTTCCATCCTCCTCCCCCTCAACCCCCCCCATCCTCTTCTCTTCCTTTTTTTTTTTTTTTAGTATTTCTTTTTTCCCCCCAACAGCTCTCCCTTTCAGTCCAAAAAATGGTTCTTTTTCTTATAACTATAAATACAATACAAAACAACAGAAATAAATAGGCCACAATTATAAGAGTTATATGGCTTAGCACACATTCCCAATGTCCAGTCCATATGTATTTGGCACCTGAATTTAATATTCTACTATCTAACCATCCCCATGAATTTAAAGTTCTATATCTAACTCAGCTTTCATACTAATTTGCCTCATAATTTTAAAAATATCTTCTTAGATCCAGAATACCCTCTTGATTCCTAAACAACTCAAAATTTAACTATGAGACTCTAGCTATCTATTCTTCAACCACCTCAGAGACCTGAGAGGGATAAATATATCTGATTATATAGGAAGTGCAGGGCCTGCAGCTTCCAAAACTAAAAAATGACATACCAGTGGCTGCCTGGACAGTTCCCATTTTCTCTCCATACATTACAGCATCAATCTTCAGCCATTTGGCCCCATTTCTCTGACAGACATTGGTTGTAGAGCAGGAATTATGAAGGACTTACCTACCCTGTCTTGGCAGAACTAGGCTGTCGACTTATCTGCTTCCAAGTTTTGTCCTTTTTGGACAGAAGTCTGTCTACAGTTGAAGCAAGGGGTTTTTCTTGCCAAGAGAAAGGCTTACCACCAATTCAATCATCTCCCACTGGAGATTCTTCGATGCTCATCTTCTACTTGGAGTAGAATAGGGGGTGCTGTCAGGAGCTGACATGTCTCGATATCAAAAAATCTTAAGTTAAGAAAAACATCTTTGAATGCCATATTCTGCAGATCTCTTGAGGTTTTTGAAGATGCCCTATCTATCTGTAGAGTATATTTAAAATACATAAAACATTTTCTTTTAAAAGGATGTACATACATACATATATATATATATATATATGTATGTATGTATATATAAAGTAACCTGTGCAACATTTTGGAGTTGATCAAGGATGTGTAGCTTATGTGTGGTAAAACTGTCCCTAGAACACAGGTTTACTGACACTGGCCCATTTTCCTTTCCACACACATATGAATGCAAGTTGGCCTTGTTCTACTTTCTAGCTCTGAGAATCCTTATCAGTGAGGTAAATTCAGCCGCAGAGGAACAGAAAGATTGACTACCAGTTGTGTAAACTGGCCGATTACTTCCTCACACATGGAGATACCTAAGGCTGGCCAACTTAGGTATCTCCATCTGGCCAACTTAGGCGTGGAGACAGTCATCTATGCATTCCTAGCAAGACAGAGGCTCTGTGATTTCCTAGCCTTTCCTTCATGGTATTTAGATGGTTGCTGTATCTGTGATATCTCAAATCTACAGTGAACACAAGGAAGGGAAATGGTGTTAATATACTTGCTCTATATCAAAAGAGCACAACCTCCATGGGGCCTCTCTTTAAACATTAAAGGCTCAAATTATGTACAAATAAACATGCATGTCCATCTCATTAGTATGCACATTTGCCTTTGTCTTTGGCAAGTGATAAAATTTATACATACTAAAGAATTATTTTAAAGTAAGTTTCTGTGTGGTTTCTTTTTGGCGAGTGTTTGATCTGTATATCTGTTTTATGTGCCTATAGCTCCAGAATCACATAAAGCTTTATCAGGTGAAATGGAGTTACTCATGAAATAAGAAGCTCTAAGCTACTGTATACATTCTGCTGCTAGGAACACTTCCATAAATCAGCATTATAAATTGATAAGTTCAATTACTGAATTAGTTCTTTAAAAATTAATGAGTACAGCATTTTTTTTCTCCTGGGACAATAGCTTTCTTTTAGGTATTAATCCATTTAGAAATAGAAGAGAATTCTATCTCACAATGTGCTGGTGACTTATTACATCATCACACAGTCTGTTATTTTTAATCTTTTTTAATAGTTACTGGGTTGAAATAATACTATCGTTAACTTGGGACTGGATTGGAGCTCATTTGGTAGTGTTTACCTAGCATGCACAAGGCCCTGGCTTTAGTCCCCCAACCATGTAACCTAGATGTGATGGCACATTCCTGTTATCACAGTTCTTTAGAGACAAAGTAAAATTTTCTATTAGAATTGAAGCAAACATTTCCTGTACTGTTTCTCACTATCTCTTCCCCTGAAGTTCGACCATCTATAGCCAAGAGTGGCAGTCACCGCCCTGAGGTTATTGTCATCCGTGGGAAGAATATTTCCTTGGAATGTGAGGTGCAGGGTGTCCCTCAGCCAACAGTGACCTGGATGAAAGACGGCCGGCCCTTGACCAAAGGAAAGGGAGTGGAAATGCTGGATGAAGGTCGCATCCTTCAACTGAAGAATGTTCACGTATCTGACACAGGCCGTTACGTGTGTGTTGCTGTGAATGTAGCAGGAATGGCTGACAAAAGATATGACCTAAGTGTTCATGGTAAGTAGAAAGGGCGTCACCAGATCTGTTCACGGGGGAAGCAATCGAGTATCCTGCAGGCACAGACCTCAGATCTGAAAGTCTTATTATATTAATATCCCATCTGTGTTTTTTAAAATTCTTTGAGGATTTCATGTATGTATACAGTGAAATATGATCATTTAAACATCCTATCTCCCATTTTCCCTCCAACTCTACCCATATCTACCCCAACACCTTCTTCTTTTCTTCTTCTTTTTCTCCTCCTCCTTCTTTTTATAAATCACTAAGTCCAAGTAGTGTTGCTCATATGTGGATGGTGTGGGACCGTGAAACACTGGAAACCTTCTAATGGCCATACCTTCCAAAAAGAATGATTCTCTCTTCCCTAGAAGTTACTAACTACCGATAACTCCTTAATAAGGTATAAAGCATGGAGTTATCTCTCTCATCTATGCATGAATTTTGACTGGCTTGGTCTTGTGCAGGTAACTACAGCTAATGTGAGATTGTGAGTGCAAGAAGACAGTGTTTCACAAAGCCACCCTTTTCTATGTATTTACTACTTTCCTAGTCTCATAATTTATCTTTCTACACCTGACTTCATGTTACTTGCTCTGACAAACACATAGTGGATGTTCTTTTGAGGATGCATATAATAAAGTAGAAAAAAAAATTAAGGCAAGCTCTCATGTAATTGGCTGGCCTGGAACAGACTATGTAGACAAGGCTGATGTCAATCAACCTACTTCTGCCTCACTAGTGCTGGGATTAAAAGCGTGCACTACCACATCTGGCTAAATCCTTTAATTATATAATGTTTAAATTCTAGTCTTAACTAAAGACTATTTGAAGATTGTTGACTCAGTCTGTTAGGTATAAGTTACATTAAAGTCAGATATAAGATTCCAATGAATAAATGACAAATTTGGGGCAGGAAAAGACTAGATATATGCATATACAAACCCAACTATTTTTATGCATGTAATTTTGTACATAATTTTTAAATAAATAGAAGCAATAGGGAATTTTAATAGACACAAATCTTACAGCTTGAATACTATTAATAAAGGAATAAAACTAGATCTGCTGGTAAATATTTTTAATCCCAGAACTTTTGAGGCTGTGTTTGGAGGATTTTGAGTTCAAATCCAGCCTGATTACATAGAGAGTTCCAGACCAACATGATTTATAAAATGAAACAGTGTCTCAACAAACAAAAAGGAAATGAATGAAGCTTCGTGTTAATCTCTTATGTTTGTGGCCAATGTGTACACCAAAGATGAAGTGAACCATAGAATTAATTAATTTAATTATTTACTAGTATTTATGTTATATTTAATTGGTCAGCGGTGTTAATCCTTAACCCACCATTATAAATAAGCACACAGACACCATATGGATTTTAACAAGCCTTGGCCTGAATTGTGCAATCCTAGCCCATCTAATCTAGCTCTTAATTCTATTTCCCAAATATGACCCCATATAAACATATGTCCCCTTGGACTGTTATTCTCCACTCTCTGCTGATGTTCCTGGCCACATGGAATGAGTTTCTTTTCTCTAACCCATGGTGTGTGTCCTCCTTCTTACTCTTGCTGCTTGTCTTAGAGGCTCCTTCTTCCCATAAACCTCTCTGCTTCAGAAGCCTGTACCTTAGTCCTACCTACCTATGTCTTTCCCCAATCTCAGGCCTCAGCATTTATTCAAACAATCAGAGACAGTGATTAGAAAACAAAGTAACAGACATCAAGCAGGACCAATTAATTAACATTTAGAGTATATAACATCACCCCATCAGGGAACATGATAAAAAGACAAAAAATAATAATATATATCTTTGTGTTAAATTAATTTAATTTTTAAGATTATAACAATTTTTGTAGAACCCTGTCTATGCGAGGGTTGTGAATCTATATTATAAATCTGTCATAAATAGGACTAACTCAGAAACTAGCTCACCATTGCTGGAATGTCAATGTCAAATTAATAAAAATTGGAATGCAGTGACACACATTTTTTTTTTAATTTTCAGAAGTAGCATTGTAATGATTCCTTGTTTTGATTAGTATTAGCCAGAAAATGAGAGGCTCCTGCTGCTGGAAATAAGCTGTTGCAGATTAGTGTTTTACATGTATCAACTCCCTTACTTTTTTTTTTTTTTTTTTGGTTTTTCAAGACAGGGTTTCTCTGTGTAGCCCTGGCTGTCCTGGACTCAATTTGTAGACCAGGCTGGCCTCGAACTCGCAAAGATCCGCCTGCCTCTGCCTCCCAAGTGCTGGGATTAAAGGCGTGCGCCACCACTGCCCGGCTCAACTCCCTTACTTTTTATTACCCATCACTTTCGTTTTTGTCTTACAGCCCCTCCAAACATCATAGGTAACCATGGAGTCCCTGAGAATGTCAGTGTGGTGGAAAAGAGCTCTATGTCCCTGACCTGTGAAGCCTCTGGCATCCCCTTGCCATCCATAACCTGGCTTAAAGATGGCTGGCCTGTGAGCCTCAGCAGTTCTGTGAAGATTCTCTCAGGTACTCACAATTTGGATACCCTGGACATCTGGTTACCTTCACGTGAATGTTGATTCCTTTCAGCTTTTCATTTTCACTGTTAATGTTGCTTCATTTTTCTTTCCTGGTGCTTATGACACCCACTCATCATATTACACAAACATATGTAAAACATAAACGCCATATTAAAAAGGAGTTGGTATGGTCTTATTAGCATTACAAAGCATCCCCCCTATACTAAGTATGTCAGCTGATTCATGGCTTGTCTGAATGACACATTTCTAGGAAGAGTGTTCCTTGTAAGCTGAGACCTTATTTCTAGTTCAGCTTCTGATAATTTTGTAGGAAAACCTGACTATCTTATCCTCCATGGGTTAATATATAACCTTGGAGAGGGGGTTTTGAGGCATGTCACAAGAAATTTACAGTTGGCCTATTTTGACAATGACTGTCACATAGACTAAAAAGACAATCCTTCAGCTTTTGAGAAACTTATTCAGCTTGGTTAACCTTGACAGCCTCTGTGTCCTGTGGCTTTTATCAAACTGAAGTGGGTTTATATCATGTTAAGCTATTAACACGGTGCTTGCTACAGTATCTGACACTCAACCCGTATCTTAGGAAACTACCTGCATCCTTCCAGTGTCCCTCGATACTTCTCATTTCACAGGACTCTATCTCTCAGTTCTTATGAAGTGGGGAGTAGTGGCAAAGATTTTATTATAGTCTGGCTACCAAAAACCTGAGTACATTATCTTCTTGTCTCAAAATTATCTTCATTTCTTTTAAAAACAGCTCTGGAAAGTTTGAATTTATTAAATGCAATAACATCAAAGATTGGCGAAATGAAAACAGCATGGCAGAGTGCTGTCGGCTGGCTTCTTACACAGTTAGAGGAGTGCTGTTTTGGCTCTATTTAGTTTTGTTTTGATTGACCAGCAGCTGGATATCTCTGAGCAAAGCACATTAAAAGTATTTTCACCTTGTGACTGCCAAAGGACTCATTTAGCTTTACAATCTGGCTGTGTTTTGTGGGGTGGACAAACAAGAAGCAGATGAATGACATATGACTTGATCACTGCCTGCCCACTTCTGCTCATTAAGACTAATCCCCCTGAGGCTTATCTGCAAGCAGAACTTTGGTGACAGCTCTATCATTGTCATAGAGCTATATACTAAGAACAGATAACTGCCATAAAAATCCAGTAGAAATGAGCGATGTCTTCCTATAAGTATAAATGGCTCTCATGCTCATTTCAGGTTTTCACGAGATTACGTGAGGGCACTGGGAAGCAAAGAGAAAAAAAAAAGATAATTGTGGGCCCAGTAAAGAGGATTGTGGACCCAGTAATAAAAAGTTTATCACTTAACATCACTCAATTGCAATCATATTGCAGTCTCACTAATCTGAGCTAGCAACGAGTGGGTGAATCCTTTCCAAACTGACATAGTGTTAAAAAAAAAAAAAAAGATACTCGTTTATGTTGTTTACTTCTGTTCTTCTGGGGAAAACAAAATTCAGTTCAGGAAATCAACTTTGATTTTTTTTTTCAAATGAGATATTGCTAAATTCACCTTCCAGTGAGTTGAGGATGGGGAACTGGCTGGTTGGAAAGCAGTGTCAGTATGGTGCCTTCTCAGCTGAGAGCAGATGACAACTTAGGTGAGAATTTTATGTGTATCCATTAGAACTTTTAGTAGAAATTCAACAACAACAACAACAAAAACTAAGAAAAAATATGTCAGCTTAAAAATTATTTAGAATTCTGAGTAGTGGACTTTTTTGCCCTGAGATTTTTCATAAATCATTTTGAGTTCTCTACTTCCGCTGTATCTATTGCTTTTCAAAAGGATTTACTTTGTCTTATTTACTGACTCTTCTACCTTTGTCCTTAAAGGAAATTTCCTGCCAAATCCCATCTTTTAGCTTTGTCTCGGTCTATATGCATTTCCTCGTCAAGTAAAACAGAAATTCAAACTATGGAAAGAATCCAAGGCTGCATTGTGTCCGTGCCTGAGGTGACCCCCTTAAGCCTGGGATTAATGACTCTGGATTTCCAAGAAGCTGATCTGATAGCTGCTAGTTCCCTTCCCTTCTACATGGATGTCACCCAAATCTCGGTCCCCAATCTAGTCCTCCTGCTAGCATTCGTATTTTATCTTTCAGCCCCATTTCCTGGTCTTTTCCTGAGCAGCAGGTCAACGCCCACTTGCGAAAGCACCAATCAGACAGTGAGCCTGTTTTATGCATGCAATTCCCTCCCTCACCTTCAGCAAACACTAAATTCCTCCGCATAGCATCTAAGGGCACAAAGCCTGGTTAAACTTTATCCAACTTCATCGCTTGCCATTTTTTCCCACACCTATTTCACTGCAGATACTACTGTCATCCCTAACTTCTACATCAATTACTTCATTCCTAATGGCAGTAGTACTTCCTCTTCTCTGCAAAATTCCATTTCTCATTTGATGTCACCCAGAGCTGTATTTATCTTTAAGTCATCTGGTGTTTTGCTTTTCCAGGAGGCAGGGTGCTGCGTTTGATGCAGACCAGACCAGAAGATGCTGGCCAGTATACTTGTATTGTAAGGAATGCAGCTGGTGAAGACAGGAAAGTGTTCGGACTTTCAGTATTAGGTACTGGTGCACTTTGCAATATCTAAGGGGGAAATCCAATTGGCCTCAATGCATTCTGGACAATGAGTTAAAATGTATTCACAGCTGGAATTTATACCTATGTGGTCTTTGGCCCCTAGAATATGATTCTTGGCAAGGTTTCAACATTACAATTATTTGGAGGAAGTGAGTCCGATTCAACTGCAAACCTGCCTTGTTATGCTAGTTCACAACTGCTCAGAAATGTTCTTAGTGTGTGATTTGCTTAAAGTGAGAGGCCTTACTCATTAGTTTGTAGACACATTCTGTTTTAGTTTAAGTTACATTGTTGTAACTTAGGGTAGAAAGTAAACTTAAGCCACAGTATGAGGTCACTGTGGGGCAGAGGGAGACTGAATGCCTATTTGCATAGACTAGTTGGTGTTCACCTCTCTTACAGAGTCCAGGAGTCAAACCCAGGAACTAGAGCCATCCAGAGTGAGGGGTCCTCCCACATAAATTAACATAATCAAGACAATTATGTTAATTGCCTCCACAAACAGACCTACAGACCAACCTAATACAGTTTTTCATTGCAGCTCCATTTCCCCAGGATTAGAGAGTGTCGAATTAACAATTAAATGTAACCATCCACACATTTTGTTTATATGTACAATTTAAATTACGATTTCATTCATTAAAATTGGATTTGTAACAAGTTTATAATACAAGTGAAAGCTAGAATTGATAACAAAGCAATACTTTGACATTCTGATGACTGAATAATGAATGAGGTTTGCTCAAAGTTTAGGCACTTAGGCTGACAGAGCTGTAACTTACTTTTCTGTGCTTTGGTGTGTTTGTTCTAGTTCCTCCTCAGATTGTGGGTGAAAATACACTGGAAGATGTAAAGATTAAAGAGAAACAGAGTGTTACATTGACTTGTGAAGCCTCAGGTAAGGAGTCAGTTCTTGTAGTTCTGCAATTTGCTGCCCAGGATGATCATCATTGTCTCCAGGTGTGTGTCTGTGGGGTATGTCCTCATCGCCCGGGGTAGGCATAGGCACCATAACAAGCATTCAAAATTGAATCATGGTATAGTGTACCTGGATGAAGGGCAATAGCGACGATTAAAAAACAGAAAACAAACAACAACAAAAACCTTAAAAGGAAGGAAAGAGGGAAAGAAGCTGAATATTATTTTTCCTAGTCAGTAAACTATTTTTCTTATTAGGTTCATACTTACATATACTTTTTTTTCTTGCTCCACCCCTTTTATTTTCTCTCTCCTTCCTTGTGTTTCTGCCTACCTTTACTTTCCTTGTTTTCTTGCATTTTGCTTTAAAGAAGTAGGTAGAGATTTTATTTAATGTTGAGGAATGAGCAAGAACAACACTGTCACCTTGTTTATCATGTCTACATGTTCCAAAGAGAATAGAAACTAGGAAAAATGAAAGATTCAAAAGCCAATGTTAGTAGCTTTAACCAAGCGGATGATTTGATGTGTGAAATCAAAATAAAAAGATTTGCGTAAAAGAGCCAGGGACGGAGGTATATGGGAGTTTGGGTGGGAGGAAAAGGAAGGGGAAATTATATAATATCTAAGAAATAAAATGAAAATTTAAAACAATAAATCAAGTAAAAAATTTTAAGATGTCTAAAAGAACATTTCAAGCCTTCCCTTTTTTATGGTAGATAAATTATACTATAATTTTAGATGAACAGTGAGAGTAGCTCAGAACATTTTATTGGAAAATAGAGTTTTAAGAGAGATTTGATAAGTTTCTTATTTCACTGTTTGTATGCCCTGTGTGAGTAATAAATTGAAATAAGGAAATGCTTTAAGAAAAACAGTTAGGAAGAGTGTTGCATACGCCAGTGACCTTCCCTTTACTGAAGCAGTGGGGTAATCAACAAGTGTCTTATAGAAAATTTATACAACATGGAATGACAGAGGTGTCTTGCTTTCCCTCCTCCTTCCCTGTATCCCTCCTTCTTTCCCTTCCTGTCTTTGCCAAACATAACACACTCTTTTTAAGATCTCTGATCTTAATAGTCCATTCTAGCCTTTTTTATTAGCATGACTTACTTTTGTACTTTTTAAATTACAAAGTCATCTGAATAATTTTAAATAATATTTAACACATATCTCCATTTATGACTTTCTAAAATGTGCTCTATTGGCTACACATACTGAATGAATAGTTATTTGACTTTTATCTCTACACTCTTGCTGAGAATGCCAATATTACACAAAATGTTTGTTGAAATAAATGCTCCACTTTTCCACTGTTTTCTCTCAAAAGAATAAAAAGGATTTTAATATGAATAGAAAATAATTTATAGTGTTTTTCATAATGGTGTGTGTTCCTGTCTTTTAAAGTAATTTACTGTGAAAATAATTAGTTATAAGAGATAAAGCACTTTATGTGTTTAAACACAGGAGCCGTTTTTTAGAATCACTTACAGATAAAAGCTAACCTACGTTTGCAATGATTTCTAAACTTTTTGTCTTTTTTGTCATAGAGTAATCACTCTACATTTTAAAAGATTCATTTATGACACTATTTCAGAAAGAATAGTTACTTCACTTTTTTTTAAAGTGCAATATGGAAACAAAGAAGCAAACATGATGCGAAAAATCCCTTCTTTGGATGTCTGCCATTTATACATATGTGATACTGGGCTGCCCTAAAAAAAGTGGCTTTTTCTTAACAGGGAACCCTGTGCCACAGATCACATGGCACAAAGATGGACAACTTCTCCAAGAAGATGAAGTCCACCACATGATGTCTAATGGCCGTTTTCTTCAGATCACCAATGCTCAAGTGTCCCACACAGGGCGATACACATGTTTGGCCTCTAACACAGCTGGTGACAAAAGCAAAAGTTTCAGTCTCAATGTGTTTGGTAGGTGTGAGCTTCATTTCAAGTCTTCAGTGATCAATGTTCTCTCTCTCTCTCTTTCTCTCTCTCCTTTCTCATCTCTCTCTTTCTCTGTCTCCCTCTTCTCTCTGCACGTTTCTATCATAGAATTTCATTATGTGGAGGATACCATCACTCATGTATGTAGGCTGTTTTTACTTAATTTTTTCATTGTTCTGAAATAAACTATCTTCCTGAATAATATTTTGGGCAGGAATAATAGTGATCAGGACAGACATTTTAATATGCAAAGGTGAGGGAGAAAGTTGTGCTGATCAAGGAGAAGCAGGTAAACAATGAGTGTCAGCCTGAGACCCTCCCTGAGCTTCTGTCTTTACTGGAGATTGTGTCTGTCTCTGTGGCCTGGGTGTGATTAAACATCTGTATGTATTGATGCATCAGCATTGCTCCTCCAGCATCAAAGTTATATTTATGTCTCAAGCCTATCATTGAAATGGATTCTACGTCCCTACTAAGTTTGTCAAATTTGACATGGACCCCCATCTAAATGTATTACATTTGATTATTGATATTTTAAAAACTTGCACTAAATTTGATTGGCTGGTATGTGAATGTGCAAGTATTTGGACCTCGTTCAATTATTTTCATAGAGCACATAAATACTCTCATACACACAAATACTCTCATACTCCCACATAGAAGAAGTACCTCAAAGAAACGTTTCAGTCTCAATGGAATATATATATATATATGCAAGAAAGGTCCTCCAAAATGCCAGCTGATGTGTAGGTCATCAAGTGAATAACATCAAGTAGTAGCATATATAAATACTGTATCATGTACAAGACGAAAGTTTTCTATAGGCAGAACCGATATAGCTTTATGGAGAAAGACTTACATGAATGAAAGCTCCTGAATCAAGTCTGGGAGATTCGTGTTCCACTTTCCACCATGTGTTATTATTTCTTTCGTGTATCTCACCTTCCTCCTTCACCTTATGACATTTTCCCACTGATTTTATATAGAAAATAATTATCTATTATTTTATAAGTCTTAAACACTGGGATTACATAAATAAGCACAATGGCAATTTGGGAACATATATCTAGAAAAATTTCGAAGAATGTTTCTTTAATAAGACTTTAAATGTTTTCAGTATCCCCTACAATTGCTGGTGTCGACAGCAATGGCAACCCTGAAGATGTCATTGTCATCCTTAACAGCCCCACTTCCTTGGTCTGCGAGGCATATTCCTATCCTCCGGCTACCATCACTTGGTTCAAGGATGGAGCACCTTTAGAATCCAACCGAAATATTCGCATTCTTCCAGGTAATTAATTGACCTCAGACAGCAAGATGCATTTGTATCCTTTACTCCTGTAGAAAAGCATGTGTTCTTTTTCATAAAGGTGGCTGTGGGTTTTTTTTTTCTGTGACAATCTATTTCTATCTTACTATCTATAATTTTTGTATATATCTTAAATTTTAAAATACCCAACCATTACGTTTTGAGAGACACAAAACAAACCCAAGTAAAGAAATGTTACTATGTCATGAATTGCTAAGGCATATTGTAATGTGGAATGTCAAAAAGGATAGAATCTCAGTTTTGATTGAAGTTAGCCTTGAAAGAGTTAATATGTAGAACTGGGCTTATTCCTCTTTGGTACATCTGTGTGAGGACAGAAAAATTAAAAACTATAATCATTGGCTATAAGACATTTAATCTGATGTGGAAGAGAGATAACAGGGAAGATTTATTATCAACATGAAGTTGAAAACAACCATGCATTATAAATGGAGACTGGGGTATGAAAAGGGGGGTAGTAACAAGTTTATTTTTTTAAATACAGAAGACAAAGTGGCCATTGTGGATTTAATTGATCAGAAAAAAAAAATCATCTTTTCTGCCTAACCAGATTGTGGGCCTGATTTGACAGAAATTTGTAGAATTTAATTGAATTGTGGTAAATTGGGAGAGGCTTCAGATCCATCAGGATGACTAGTGGGCAAAGGGCAACAAGTGTGAATTGTGTGGCCACTTGCAGTCACCACTTAAGGGGAAGCATTATGGAAAGAAAAAAAAATTAAGCCAGGAGAGCTGAGTATTGTTTTGAAGATGAACCAGTTTAACTTCAGACACTAAGCAATTGAAAACCATTGACAGGTTTTTTTTTTTTAGACTCACTGTATCTTTATCTATGCACATATATCTTGGAGGGTATGCATGTGCGTGTATGGGTGTGGCTATAGAGTCTAGCAGAAAGCATTAGATTCTCTAGAACTGAAGTTATAGGCAGTTGTGAGCCACCCAATGTGGGAGCTGAGAATTGAATTCCGGTCCTTTAAAGGAGCAGTAAGTATTCTTAACCACTAAGCCATGTCTCCAGCCCCTATCGACAGTTTTAGAGAAAAAGGTACCCTGATCAAAACTATGTTTTGTGAAAATTAGTTTCC
Organism: Lophiomys imhausi; assembly: GCA_907164525.1. Lineage (NCBI taxonomy): Eukaryota > Metazoa > Chordata > Mammalia > Rodentia > Muridae > Lophiomys > Lophiomys imhausi. Next base: position 2,264,255 of record CAJQZJ010032614.1, on the reverse strand, counting down.
TCTGATAGGCCAGGTACATGAGAAGAAGACAATAACAAAGGTGAGGAGCTTCTTATGAAAAGTATGAAACAGATAAAGTGGAGTCTTCCTTTCTCATGCTAACAACTGCTAATTTTCCATGGCTAGGGGTGGGGCTGTATGTCCAACTCTCTCTCACTCTGTGCTGAAACTTGTTCTAGCTTGGGTTTTGTCCACAGGTTTTTGTCCCTAGTAAGTCAACACACTTTAGTTGGAAGACACATAACCAATTTTGCTTAGCACAAATTGTTCAATGTTTTAGGAGTCTGCTTTTATTTTAAGAGCACAAAATTGGGTGGAAAGGGAATGTGTGTGGATCTGAGAAGAGCTGTGACAGATGCTGGAAGAACTCATTGAAAGTGTGAAATAAAATAAAGTCCATGTCTAGAGTGATGTACAGAGGTGTGTGAGTGTCAGAAAGAGCAAGTATGAGAGTCATTGCCACGCAGAAGACATAGAGACCCTCTCAGCTACTCTGTAGGTCCCACGTACATTGTAGCTTATTTTCCATCAAATATGTACCACTAAGTTGTAGTCATAAGAAGCAATGTTTACAAGAAGAGCTAAAGTCCTAGGGCTTTGTGCACTCCCTACTTACACTGGGATGTCAAGGAGTCTTTAATATTCCTTGATGTTTTAGGAGGCCGTACTCTGCAGATCTTAAATGCGCAGGAAGACAATGCTGGAAGATACTCGTGTGTGGCCACTAATGAGGCTGGGGAAATGATAAAGAACTATGAAGTGAAGGTCTACAGTAAGTTCCAAAAGAATGCTTTTCTCACTTCTTCCTGAGGATTTCTATCTTTCCCAGTCCCATTGTTTTTGTTAGTTTTCCTATATGTTTATACTGATCGTTAAAGACTCTTACTTATCTAGCTTGCCTCGTCAAAGACAGAGATTGCATTTAGTGTTATGCCCATAGCCTCGGTTGCTTAAAGGGGTGAAGAGCCAGGGCTGAGGAGATGGTTCAGTGACTACATCTTTGTTACCAAGCATGAGGAGCAGAGTTGGGTATGAAGGCCTGTCTGCAGGCTCAGTCCCTGAGAGGCAGACAGGAAATGCCCAGAAAAAGCTGACTAGATACTCTAATCAGAACAGTAAGCTCTGGATTCAACAAGAGACCATGCATTGAGATCTAAGGTGGGGAAAATAGAAGAAGACATCTGGCAGCAACCCTGGGCATACAAATGCATATATGTGCACATGTTCCTACACAACACACACACACACACACACACACACACACACACACACACACACACA
>CAJQZJ010032614.1:2228313-2262964 GCA_907164525.1 Lophiomys imhausi | reverse complement strand
ACACACACACACACACACACACACACACACACACACACACACACACACACATATGCAAAAAGCATTTATGAAGAGTTCACTAGATCCTCTCATTATCTACCTGATGGACTGTGGATTATGTGTGGTACCTACCCCAGAGCTCAAGATGATATCAACAGTAGTATTGGATTACCACAATGCAATCAGCCTATAAGTAAAAGGTAAAACTCACACTGTCATTAGTAGGGGCCACTACTAATGGCCTTAAAGGTTGTAAGGTTTTTATTCCTATGTTATTGCTGTTATTTTATAAACAAAATATATTTTTTCTGATGTCATTTTTACTTTGATTTGGTGCCATAATAACCAATACAATGTAGTTTATGAACCACGGTTGGACTCTGTGAACCTGGAACAGATGAAAATGTGAAGGGCATTGACTTCTCTAGCAGTGTTATAATGATGAAGAGATACGGATGGCTTTCTCCATATTATATGTCTGAAAATGCCTGCTTCCTGGGTTGCTAACTGAGGTCCCTCATGGAAGGCCCATGAAGAAGTGCCCCTCATCTCCTTGGGGGACCCTGCTAATTGCTCCTCGTTGTGATTTCTATGGTAGACTGTGTATTTAAAACAGCCAGTGTTTAACTCTTTCATGTTCATTTTCTGCAGTTCCACCCATAATCAAGAAAGGGGACCTTTTGGGACCAGGCCTTTCCCCTAAAGAAGTGAAGATCAGGGTGAACAGCAGTCTGACCTTGGAATGCGAAGCTTACGCGATTCCTTCTGCCTCCCTGCGCTGGTACAAGGACGGACAGGCCAGTCACAACTACATTTTCATTGTCGATTATTTCTTAAAGATTAAAAAAAAAATTTAAGAAGAAATGGACAGAGGTGATTCAGAGATTTGTCACACCCACTGTGATATTAAAAATAGTCACTCTATGCTCCTCGAATCTGAAACTGCTTTAAAAAATCCCCACGTTCAATAACTTTGGTATTGTTCCACCACTGGTAGGTAAGCAAGATTGGTTTTGGGTACCTTAGCACTTGACTGTATGAGCCTGGCTACCCTCCCACCGGAGAATTAGAGGAATAGTGTTTCACCCAAATGAGTAAATTTAATAGACAAGAAACATAAATGGTCCTAAAATGAGTACTAAATCTATTCAGAACTTTCTTTAAGCATCGTTAACTCTTTTACAAAAGATAACATTATTTGAGATCCTAAAACATTAGAAAATTTAAAAGATATGAAAGCACATATATACTTAAGGCAGCGAGAAATAGTAAATCAAAAATCAGTGTGAGAATGAAGGAGCAAAAAAAGGGTTAGGGAAAAAGCCGGGCGGTGGTGGCGCACGCCTTTAATCCCAGCACTTGGGAGGCAGAGGCAGGCGGATCTTTGTGAGTTCGAGGCCAGCCTGGTCTACAAAGTGAGTCCAGGACAGCCAAGGATACACAGAGAAACCCTGTCTCGAAAAACCAAAAAAAAAAAAAAAAAAAAAAAGGGTTAGGGGAAGGATGCCATTATATTTGAATTAAAAGTGTTTTGAAAAAATTCATCTTTTGCACTAAAAATAAACTCACATCCTTCTGTTTATGATAGAGCTTTCAGACCACACCTCCTATTTCTTACTCAATTCCTATTTTTTCTCACATGCTGTAAGGCACATGTGCTGGTGCTCGGGGGCAAAAAGAGAATCTGGATTTGCTGTTAACACTACTGAATACAGATGTGAAACAGCTCAGCTGCTCTTTATCCTATTTTACACATAATCAACCAAATGGTCAGTTAAATTCCAGTTGTAGAGGTTTAGGCCATAGTATGACTTACGAGGCAAGAAAGATGTGGCTTCATGTTTTTCTTCCACATCCCAGATGGAATCTGCTATGTCAGCAGTAGGGAAAATCTTTTCATATAAAATAAGCACATATCACCTGGAAGCCATAGCAGAAGGAATGCAGAACTCCCAGCATGCATTGCTTCTGTTGGCTTTTCAGAGTACAAACACACACTGTGCGATGCATTATCAATTCTGTAAAGCCTTGCTCGCAAACAAATTAAGTTCCCTGTCCTTTGTAACTCCACCAATAATTTGTTTTCAGTTTTCTATAAAGCCTTTTCATCCCCTATGTTACTAGACATAGAGAGAACCGCAAATGTAAAAACCAAGGAAACACTAGAATTTAAATAGAAACTAGACTGCTTTCAAAATTCATTAAGATTTGTTAAATAACAGTTTCAAATTCAGTATCTGAAATTGGTCAAATTATATTGATTGGCACTTCTAATTTTTTTTTTTTAGGCCTGGGGTTTGTTTCCTAAAATACAAACAAGAAGCCATATTTTCTTTTTTAATTTACCTATTTATTTTTATTTATACTATTATGTCTTTTTTGAAATTTATTTATTTATTTATTTATTTATTTTTTGGTTTTTCGAGACAGGGTTTCTCTGAATATCTCTGGCTGTCCTGGACTCGCTTTGTAGACCAGGCTGGCCTCGAACTCACAAAGATCCGCCTGCCTCTGCCTCCCAAGTGCTGGGATTAAAGGCGTGCGCCACCACCGCCCGGCTGAAATTTATTTTTTTATTTAAGATTTTCTTTTTTTTTTACATTCCAATCCCCATTCCTCTCCCTGCTCTCTTCCCAGTCCCACCCTCCTACCAACCCCCCCTTTCTACCCCCCACCCAGTACAAACCCATCCTGGTACACCAAGATGCATCAGGCCTACGTGCCTCCTCCTCCATCAAGGCAAGACAAGGCAGCTCTGCTAGGAACATGAGCTCCTTAGGGAGGCAACATTGTCCAAGTCTGGGATAGACTCTGTTCTGATTGCTAGGGGATCCACTTGAGGACAAAGCACCCTGTCAGCTTCATATGTGTAAGGGCCTAGGGCCAGTCCCTGCAAGCTCTTTGTATGGTGGTTAAGTCTCTTTAAGCCCCCCTGTGTCCAGATTAGTTGGTTATGTGGGTCTTTTTGTGGAGTCCTTGATCCCTCAGGCTCTTTCAATCCCTTCCCCAGTCCTTCCTCAACTCCCTGATCTTTGACTCATTTTCTGCTGGATAAGGTTTCTCTCGGATGGCAGCAACTCTGAATTCCTGCACAGATCACTCCCTCCATCCATTTCCAGTTTCTAACTTATCTTTCCTACTTAGAGGGATTCAAACGTTATCCCTTGAGCCCTCTTTGATACTCAGCTTCTTTGGGTCTGTGGATTGTAGCACGATGATCCTGTATGTTTTGGCTAATATCCACTTATGAGTGAGTAATTACCCTGTGTGTCTTCTTGAATATGTGTTAGCTCACTCAGGATGATCTTTTCTCATTCCACCCATTTGCCTGCTAATTTCATGATGTCCTTGTTTCTGATAGCTGAACAGTGCTCCATCATGTAGATGTACCACAATTTCTTTATCCATTCCTCGGCTGAGAGATTTTCAATTTCTGGCTGTTATGAATAAAGCTGCTATGAACATAGTTGAGAAAATGTCCTTGTGATTTGGTGAAGCATATTTGGGGTATATGCCCAGTACAGGTATAGCTGGGCCTTGAGGTAGAGCAATTCCCAATTTTCTTAGCAGGTGCCAGACTGATTTCTAGAGTGGTTGTACAAGTTTGCACTCCCGCCAGCAATGAGTATTCTCCCTTTCTCGACATCCTCACCAGCATATGCAGTCACTTGAGTTTTTGATCTTAGCCAATCTGATGAGTGTAAGGTGGAATCTTATAGAGGTTTTGATTTGTATTTCCCTTATGACTAAGGATGTTAAACATTTCTTTAAGGGCTTCTCCATCATTAGAGTTTCCTCTGTAGTGAATTCTCAATTTAGCTCTGTACTCCATTTTATAATTGGATTATTTGGTTTGCTGGTGTTTAATTTCTTTTTTTTAATGTTTATTTATTACTTCAGGTTACATCTCCATCACAGTACCCTATTTCCACCCCTCCCAGTTCTGCTCTCCCACCCTCTACCCCCTATCCCTTCCATCCCACTCCTCTGGAGTGGAGTGTCCCTACATAACAGTCCCCTTCCCCAGTTCAGCAGTCATATGAGGGCCAAGAGCCTCCTCATACACTGGGGGTCTACAAGGCAGCACCACTAGGGAAAAGTGTCTCATTGACAGGTAACAAAGTCTATCTTCCTGTTCCCTTTGGTGCATTGGCTGTAGTATAGTAATGCTGTATTATATGGCTAAAATCTGATTATAAGTGAATAGATGCCATGTACATCCTTCTGAGTTTGGGTTAGCTCACTCAGGATGAGTTTCTCTGGTTCCATCCATTTGACTGCATATTGCATGATTTTGTTGTTTCTGATGGCTGAGTAGTATTCTATTCTGTAGATGTACCACAGTTTTTTTTTTTGTTGTTGTTGTTTTTTTATCCATTCCTCAGTTGAGGGACATCTGGGTTGTTTCCAGTTTCTAGCTATTACAAATAAGGCTGCTATGAACATAGATGAGGAAACGTCCTTGTGGTTTGGTGAGGAATCATTTGGATGTATACCCAGAAGTAATATGGCTGGGTCTTGAGGTCGAGCTATTCCAAGTTTTCTAAGATATTGTCAGACTGACCTCCATAGTGGTTGTACAAGTTTGCACTTCCACCAGCAATGGAGGAGTGTTTCCCTTTTTCCACAACCTCGCCAGCATGTGCTATCATTTGAGTTTTTGATCTTAGCCATCTGAAAGGTATGAGATGGAATCTCAGAGTCATCTTGAGTTGCATTTCTCTGATGATTAAGGATGCTGAGCATTTCTTCAAGTATCTCTCAGCCATTAGGGATTCCTCCTTTGTGAATTCTCTGTTTAGCTCTGTTCCCCATTTTTTGATGGGATTATTTGTGTTTTTGGCATTTAATTTCTTGAGTTCTTTGTAAATTTTAGATATTAACCCTCTGTCAGATGTGGGGGTTGGTGAAGATCTCTTCCTAATTTGTAGGCTGCCGTTTTGTATGAGTGACAAACAAAAGCTTTTAAGAAGCTTTTTACAGAAGCTTTTAAGTTTCATGAGGTCCCATTTATTGATTGTTGGTCCTAGGTCCTGAGCTGTTGGTGTCTGTTCAGGAAGTTGTCACCTGTGCCAATGAATTCGAGGGTTTTACCCACTTTCTCCTCTAATAGATTTAGTGTGTTTGGCCTCAATGAAAGCAAGAGTTGGTTCTTTGAGAAAATCAACAAAATAGACAAACCCTTATCCAAATTAACTAAAGGGCAGAAGGAAAAAACCCAAATCAGAAATGAAAAGGGAGGAATAACAACACATATTGAGGAAATTTAAAGAATCTTTAGGTCTTAATTTAAAAATCTATACTCCACCAAATTTGAAACCTAAGCAAAATGGACAATTTTCTTGATAGATTCCACCTACCAGAGTTAAATCAAGATCAGGTTAACAGATTAAACATCCCTATAACCCTTAAGGAAATAGAAACAGTCATTAAAAATCTCCCAACCAAAAAAAAAAAAAAAAAAAAAAGCCCAGGGCCAGATGGTTTCAGCACAGAATTCTACCAGACCTTCAAAGAAGAGCTAATACCAATACTCTTCAAACTCTTTCACAAAATAGAAACAGAAGGAACATTGCCAAACTCATTCTATGAGGACACAGTCACCCTGATTCCTAAACCACACAAAGACCCAACCAAAAAAAAAAAAAAATAGAACTTCAGACCAATTTCCGTCATGAATATAGATGCAAAAATACTTAATAAAATACTGGCAAACCAAATACAAGAACACATCAAAAATATCATACACCATGATCAAGTAGGCTTCATCCCAGGAATGCAGGGATAGTTCAACATATGAAAATACATCAACGTAATTCACCACATAAACAAGCTGAAAGAAAAAAAAACCACATGATCATCTCATTAGATGGTGTTTAATTTCTTGAGTTCTTTATATATTTTGGATATTAGCCCTCTGTCAGAAGTGGGGTTGGTGAACATCTTTTCCCAATCCGTAGGCTGTTGTTTTCTTCTAATGTGTCCTTGGCCTTACAGAAGCTTTTCAGTTTCATGAGGTCTCATTTATTAATTGTTGCTCTTATAGCCTGAGCTATTGGTGTTCTGTTCGGGAAGTTGTCTCCTGTGCCAATGAGTTCAAAGTTTTCTCCACTTTCTCTCCTATTAGATTTAGTGTGTCTGTTTTCATGTTGAGGTCTTTGATCCATTTGGACTTGACTTTTGTGCAGGTTGATAAACATGGATCTATTTGCATTCAAGAAGCCATATTTTCAATAAATACTTTTTCTGTGTCATCTTTTCAGTTATTTCTTTTTTAAGTACCAAAATTTAATAAAGTAATATTTTTTTCAGAAAGACCACCAAAAGTTATTGACAATAGCAGTAATAATACATTTTAATATAACCCTTACATTTTGTATATCTGTGCCCTGAAGTTTTTATTTTGATACAAGAAATTAAAACTGTCATATTTGTGTTTATTTGTGATATAATATTAATAATGGTTTGTTACATCCCAAATTATTTTAATCTCAACAGTTTGTTAGGGATTATTTTATGTACAATAAATACAGATGACAAACAGGCCAAAATGTTAAAATAAGTTTTCAGAGCCAAAAACAAAACAGACAGAAACAAAAAAATAAATCAAAAAAGAATTAAGTTAGCAAAACAGAATGTGGTGAGTGGGGTAGAAAAGTTAGTCAAGAGAGCACACACATAGCTTAGCTCACAACTGCCTATAACTTCAGAACCATCATAATGTATGGCCTCTTCTATCCTTTATATGCTCCTACACTCACACACACACACACACACACACACACACACACACACACACACAGAGAGAGAGAGAGAGAGAGAGAGAGAGAGGAGATGTGTAGTGTCTACTTGTGGGAGTAGAAGAACAAGGATTGTAGTCTCTCAAAAGACCAAAGGGGAAAAGCTATTTCAAGATGAAGACAAGTTACACTGTGTCAAATGCCTCCAAGAAGAGAAAGCAAAGACAGAATTGAATAGTAAAGCCACATGAATGTCATGGGTGACCTTGGCTGTCTTTCTCATCAAGTAGAAAAGACAAAGATTTGATTAGATCAGATCAAGGAAAGGTAAGAGGACAAAATTCGACACCGTACACATAGAAAACGTTTTTGAGTGGTCGACTATAAATGATCTCATAAAATGTGGAGGTATGCTGCAACAGGGACCACTTCCTTAAGACTGAAACTATCTACTGGGATGAAATAAACAGGTGCAGCCATAGTAAGAGAGGAAATCAAGGAGAGAGAACATGGCGTTGACTGATGGTGGGAACTGAAACCACTAAGAATTATGAAGGATATATCATTGGAAGGAATGCCAGTGAGCCAGGAATAAAACCTTCAAATAATGAAGACCTAAAATGCCCATATCAACAAACTATCATAACATAACCCTAGCTTAAAACAGTTTTAGTATGAAGAAGTAAGGATGTTTCTGAATGAATAATAATAATTTTAGATAAATATCATATTGTGATAATGTCCTCAACTTTTAATAAAGTTTTCTTTATTACAGTTTTCTACAAAACTATCATCAAGATACACACTTTTTAAATATTTGATAAGATTAGTTGGAGACATTTTTGCTTACATGGATAAATGGGCATGATGCTAAGAACATGTTTTCTGCTATAAAGAATATATAAATGTATCTCCTCCAAATACCCTGCTGATGTGAACCACATCAGCTATAATTTTCAAGAGAAAAAAAATTACTTAGAAAACTATTCTATCAAATTCAGTTACTGCTATCTTAAATATTTTACATATCTCCATTTATCAAAGAATTGTAATATGGATCATTTGCAGGGTATCTTAGTTTAGTAGCATACTCAATGATGACATTATTATAATTGAATTACAGCTCCTTAAATCAGGTGGTCATGTTAACATTGCTGCAAATGGACATACTCTTCAAATAAAGGAGGCTCAAATATCAGACACTGGACGATACACTTGTGTTGCCTCCAACCTTGCAGGCGAAGATGAGCTGGATTTTGATGTGAATATCCAAGGTAATACTGCAATACTTACTGCAGAACAATTTCCACTCTCTGTTAATGGAATGGAAAGAAGTTTGACTTGGTTTATTTTAAAATTGATTTCTTCTCCTAATAATTTAGGTTCATTGAAAAATTTTAAACAAATTGTAGAAGAGAATAATCCCACCATCCTTTTTGTAGATGTATTTATTTGTGTTTATTTTATGTATATAAGTGTTTGCCTGTATGTATGTATGTGCACCATATGTATACCTGGTACCTATAGAGGAGGGTGTTGATCCCACAGAAGTGGAATCACAGATGGTGTGGGAGCCACCATGTAGGTTCTGGGAACCGAACCTTGATCTCCTACAAGAGTGACAAGTACTCTTAACCAGTAAGCCATCTCTCCAACTCCCATCATTCTTATTTTATGTATTTCCTTCTGATATTTTAAGGAACTTCTTCATTTACAAAATTCGATAACAGACTTCTCTTATACTAGCATTGCATTAACATTATGTCATGAAGGTTATATATCATATAAAATTATTGCATAGAAGACAATAAAAGCAGTAATAATGGAATTCAGAGTAGACACATTTTGAGATGGGTGACCTATAAACTTTGTGTCATGGAAAAATAACCAAAATGTTTTAAATCTCCATTATTTTCCTTTAAAATTAACACCTATTGGAATTGCTAAGAATAGTACATGAGATAAGGCACCAAAGCTCTTCCTAAAGTAATTAAAAATAAATACCTGCTCTTGTTGTTGATGTTATTTTTCTGGTTGTTACCACTGTCTAGCTAGATTATTTTTTCCAGTGCTGGGGATTGAATCTAGGACCTTGTTATACTAAGTAAACTCTCTCTGAGCTGTATCCCAACCTTCAACATAACTTTTTAAAACTTTGCCTATTTTGTAAGTAGTATACTTAAGTATTAGTTTAACGAAACTCCTATAGTTAAACACCCAGGTTGTCTCAACATTTTCATTATTTATATTAATTCTACACTTATCATCTGGTACATGAATTTTTCACACATCTCTGATTTTTCAAATGTGTCTAGACTTTGAAAATTGAGATCAAACCTCACACACTTTTTAAATGAATTTAGAGTATAGGCAGTTTATCTCTGATAAAGCTCACACTTGCTATCAGAAAAGAGTGAGAATGTCCTCTTTTTAATAGTCTAGTCCTGATTGTTTATCTTATTTAACTTCCTTAATAAGGCAAATCATTGATATTGTCATCAATTGAGCCCGTACTTTCTTTTGTATGTGCCTCAAAATTAGCTTCTCCTGTAGCAGTCACATAGATCTTATTCTTTCGCCTGAGAACCAACTTTGACTGATGACTAGTGTCTGTCTGGCTGTTGTTGGAAAGCATATAAGTACTTGAAAATACTTTGGCATTGTCTAACTTATCAAATCCACATATCGTTTGTCAGGATACAGTCAACATATTTATCACATATCAGTTGTGACAGTCACACTGAGTAGATGCCGTGCTTTCCCTCCACAGTTCCTCCAAGTTTTCAGAAACTCTGGGAAATGGGAAACATGCTAGATACCAGCAGGAGTGGTGAAGCCAAAGATGTGGTCATCAACAATCCCATTTCGCTGCACTGTGAGACAAACGCTGCTCCTCCTCCAACTCTGACCTGGTACAAAGATGGCCGACCTCTGACCTCCAGTGATAGAGTATTGATTTTGCCAGGTAAATACTGCCACATAAAAGCATGAATCTCTGCCAAGTGTGTTTCTTCTCAATTATCAGGCCAGTTCACTGTAATTTAATGGATACTTGGGTTGCTGAATGATGTGTCTTCCATATACAGAAGAGCCTACCTTGAGAATTTGACCATAGAACACTTTAGCTCACTTTCCAGACCTGCCCCATGATTGTTATCAATTTATGCAAGTTTTTGGACTTCTGCTTACTTGTTTTTCTGTATTTGATGTCTTTCGTCACTTTGGTTTCTATCCATCATTAACATAAATTCAAATGTACGTTTGCAAATAGTTATTATTCAATTTATTATGTTGATTGTATTTTTCATGAGCAATAGAAAAGACTTTTAATTTTAAATATTTTAATTATTTCATGGTTTGTTGATGAAAAGATGCTTAATTTTTTTGGAATAATATTCTCAAGTCTTCAGTGTAATTATCACAAGTATTCAAATATCAAGGCTTATTAAAACTCATAAATTGTACTTTTAGGGTTATGCAATGTGTGATATATGAAAGTTAATCCAAATAACTGGAATAAATCTTTATAAAATGAAAAGGAAAGAAATAGATATGGTAGCTCTTGTAATATATGTCATAACATTAATTGGATTTATGTCTAGGAAAATGGCTATAAAAAGCTTATTATAAGAATTATCTACAGGCTATGGATTTAATACAAATAATTTTTCATTAACTCTAAATTTTCTGATTTCAACTGTTGTCCTATATTTTTATGAGGGATTATACTTATTTATGTGAAGTTTAGATCTGTGAGTATATAGTTTGAAAAAGCCATCAGCCCTCCAACTTACTGAAATTGTTTAGGGAAATATTCTCTCCATATGGTATCAAGAGATGAAAAAATTATATAAAACAAACAATTTGTGAATATAGATGCAAAATTTTAATGTGATTGTTATAACTTTTCACTGAATTTTATTATCAACATTAAAAGTTTACAATTACACAGAGCTTTTTTCTTGATATTGCACACAACATCTTGAACAAACCATTAAAGATAAAGTACTCCTTACTTTTGAGAACCTTGAATATATATGTCTTCAAATGAGTTTTTATAGGAAACACTGAAAACATCGATTAAAAAATATTCGAAACTTCAAGGACAAAGCATTGCCACACAGTAACAGTCCATATAGAACACAATGAGGGCTAAGAGTAGCCTTCTCTCCTCTAGGAAAATTGACACCAGCTGTTTCTTAAAAATTCTGACTTGTATTACAGTATTAGATTACTTTTTAGCAATTCAATATTTGCTGTAAAAATGGATAATATCTGAGATAAAAAACTGAATGATTAAAGGAAGTGGGAACATTGGCAAAAAAATAAAAATAAAAATAGATGTAAGTCATTAAACCTAGAAGACAGCTCTATTCATGAGCTGTGTTTACTCTCACATCTGGAGAAGTGACATACCAGGATATGTTTTCAGGAGGGCGAGTGTTGCAGATTCCCCGAGCTAAAGTAGAAGATGCTGGGAGGTACACGTGTGTGGCTGTGAATGAGGCTGGAGAAGACTCCCTTCAGTATGATGTCCGGGTACTCTGTAAGTTGGCTTTCTTTTGTTGATGAAGCACTCTGAAATGGATTTCAGTGACTAGTGTTTGCAAGATGTTGCTCTGTGTACTTTAGAAACTATAAACATAACAGAAACTGAAGCTTCTTCCAAGGACTACTGTCTTGTGTGTAAACTGAGAGTGTGCTGGTCAGGACCTCTAAGATAAGATCTCAAATAACAAAACTGGAGAGCAGAAGGAGAGAGAGAGAGAGAGAGAGAGAGAGAGAGAGAATGAATGGATTGTTGATTCATAAACTTGCAAAGCCTCTATGTAGAGTAACCTGCAATCAGTCATTTCTGTTTTCCTTGGCTCAAAAGAGGTCAAAGCTATCCAAATTTTGCCTTTCTGTTTGTCCTGACTTTTATTATTATTATTAATGTCATTATCAGGCAGGTGGTTGCCTTGGGTAGCAAGACAGACCTTGTTCTAGATTTACTTCTTCCCAGTTTCACATCAAATGAAAGTTTTCCTGTCTGATAATTATTAGTAAAGTCCTAGGACTGACTGTTCTTCAGCGACATGTGGATCACACATGCATCTCTGAGTCTACCACAGGCACCTAGAGCTTGTAATGTGCCAGTGATGAGCTCTAACTCTTATGCCTGCTCCTGAACGAGAATCATCCTCATCTGATATATAGACATCAGGTGGAAGAAGTATCATTTCCTTACGACGAATGGAGTTATTAGAAGCAGGAGTAAACGTATTGGCAGAGGCTAAGCTAGCAAAGTGGCCATGAGGATGTATAGGAACTTGTCTGTTCTGGTTTGCTTTCAATTGTTGTGATAAAAACCATGACCAAAACTCCTTGGGGAGGAAAGGGTTTATTCAGCCTACCTATCCCAACTCAGTATGTTAAGGGAAGCTAAGGCAGGAGCTCAAGGCAGGAACCTGGAGGCAGGAACTGAAGCAGGAACCTTCTTTGGAAAAAATGCTGCTTACTAGACTCCTTATGGCTTACTAGGCCTGCTTTTTAACATAACCCAAGACCACCTGCGTAGGGGTGACCCTTCCCACAGTAAACTGAGTGTCTACTCATCAATCACTAATCAAGAAAATGTCTCCACATACTTGCCTATACAGTCCAATCTGATAAATTCTCAACCCCACAGTTGAGAATCCCCTTCCCAGCTGTCTCAGTTTGTGCCATGTTGACAAATACTAGGCAACACACAATAAAAAGGAAAGATGTTTTATACAGAATGTGAAAATGTTGAGGTGGTATGAGAGATTTGACACTCATCTCAGGGTGTAACTGGGACTTGATGTCACATGATTGAGACAAGGAAAGCAAGGTCAGTAACAGTAAAGCTCCTGGGAAAATAGGCAGGCCTGAAAGGAAGGAAGTCATTTTCATTTCCAGTGTGCTAAATCTGACTTGATTCCGGAATGCTCCTGCCAAATGCTGACAGGGCACTTAGAAATAAGGAGCTTGTCTTGTTGTTAATTTCCACTTCAGAGATAGTAAAAGATAATAAATCTAATTCCAGAAGTTTCTGAAGAAATATAGGCCAAAGAGTGGGAAATCACAAAGACAGGGTTGCTTGCTCTAAGAAAAGGCTGGGAGAGAAGAAGGGTTGGCAAATGGTTGGTTGTCATAACACAACATTGTACTGATTCACCTAACTTTGTTTCCTATATAAGCATTTGTATAATTTGTAAAATTGGTCTACACAGTATCATGTCTATTGAAAGTAAACCTATCTAGACTGACTCTGTTACTGACTTTTCTAATATAAAAATTATACCAACTGCAATAAAATATTTTCTTTTAAAAAAAAAAAAAGAAATAAGGAGCTATCACAAAGGACAAAGAACTGAACCCAGAGTATATATCACACAGCTTTCCCCAGATACATGATATTTAAAGACAAGATTTTCTGCATAAAGAATGATATACTTTTTGAGCAAAGAATATCATAGGGAAATATTTGGAGCCAAGGGAAGGAAAACAGAACAGAATAGAAAGAGGCAATCAAGGAACGAGGGGAACCCAGATTGAGACTATTAGAAAAAGTTGTCAACTGAAGGATTTTCAGTACTGAATGTTAAAGTGAGTTTCAGAAAATAAAAAAGTCTTTTAAAGGCTTTGAAAGTTAAAGTCTGTTAGAAAAGTTTAACAGAACAATTTAGGTTGTATGATTCACTTCAAAGCCACAGAACAAGGATAGTTTTTGAGCATATATTAGACATAATGAAGTAAAATAGAGACAAGTTAGAATAGAGTTTGCTAGCAAGAACAAATTTAGGAGATTTGAACTTACTCATAGACCAAGGGCAGAAAATCTGAATACAAAGAGAGTCATTAAAATGTCAAGAATGATCTTAGCCATTCTGACAAGTGTGAGATGGAATCTCAGAGTCAGTCTTGAGTTGCATCTCTCTGATGATAAGGATGTTGAACATTTCTTCAAATGTCTCACTGCCATTAGAGATTCCTCCTTTGTGAATTTTCAGTTTAGCTCTGTTTCCAATTTTTTGATTGGGTTATTTGACTTCTTGGTGTTTAATTTCTTGAGTTCTTTATAAATTTTGTATATTAGCCCTCTGTTGGAAGTGGGGTTGGTAAAGATCTTTTCCCAATCTGTAGGTTGCTGTTTTGTTCTAATGACAGTGTCCTTTGCCTTACAGAAGCTTCTCGGTTTCATGAGGTCCCATTTATTGGTTGTTGGTCTTAGAGCCTGGACTATTGGTGTTCTGTTCAGGAAGTTGTCTCCTGTGCCAATGAGTTAGAGGCTTTTCCCCACTTTCTCTTCTATTAGATTTAGTGTGTCAGGCTTTATGTTAAGGTCTTTGATCCATTTGGACTTAAGTTTTGTGCAAGGTGATAAGTATGGGTCTATTTTCATTCTTTTACATGTCGACATACAGTTAGACCAGCATCATTTGTTGAAGATGCTGTCCTTTTTCCATTGTATGGTTTTGGCTTCTTTGTCAAAAATAAGTGACCATAGGTGTGTGTGTTCACAGAACATGCTGGAGAGGCTGTGGAGAAAAGGGAACACTCCTCCATTGCTGGTGGGAGTGCAAATTTGTACAACCTTTTTGGAAATCAATCTGGCAATATCTTAGAAAACTTGGAACAGCCCTACCTCAAGACACAGCCATACCACTTCTGAGTATCCATCCAAACGATTACTCACCAAACCACAAGGACATATCCTCATCTATGTTCATAGCAGCATTATTTGTAATAGCTAGAAACTGGAGACAACCCAGTTGTCCCTCAACCGACAAATGAATAAAAAAAATTGTGGTACATTTACCCAATGGCAGACTACTCAGCTATCAGAAACAAGGAAATCATGCAATTCACAGCCAAGTAGATAGAACTAGAAAAGCTCATCCTGAGTGAGCTAACCCAGACTCAGAAAGATGCACATGGCATCTACTCACTTATAATTGGAATTCATACATATAGTACAGGATAACTATCCTATAACCAACACACCAAAAGGATGAGGAACATAGACTTTGTTACCTATCAAGGGGACAATTTGCCCTAGGGGTGCTACCATGTAGGCCCCCAGTGCAAGAGGAAGCTCTTAGCCTTCATGTGACTGTTGAACTGAGAGGGGCTGGTATATCGGGACACTCCACATCGGAGGAGTGGGATGGGTGGGAAAAGGAGGAGAGGGTGGGAGGGTGGAACTGGGAGGGGTGGAAGGGGGCACTGTGATGGAGATGTAACTTGAAGTAATAAATAAACAAAAAAAAATGTCAAGAATATGTGTAGAAAGCACAGTTGGAGGAATTGCTAGTGTAAGGGCCGGGGACATGTATCAAAATAATGGAACAAGGAACTAAGAGGATAATATACCTTTAGGGGAGAAGGAGAACTCTTGGGGTGGAAAGAAAGGGAACATGACAAAATGTATATCAAATATATTTAGCAATCCTGTTTAGTATGAATATAATACAGCAGGGGCAGGCTTGAAATGCAAGCCTGTGACAAATAGAAAGAGTCAGCAGTGGCTGCTGTGGCATCTGACAATTATAGTAGGAACCATTTGACTCAGTCATTTCAGTCACTACCATCAGAATCCTGGGGACAGGAGTGTAAAAAAAAAATGGGGTGCGATCTGTCTGGAGGTGGAAGCAGATGTCATAGGTATGCACTGTGGATGCCAGCAAACAACAGAGCTCCAAGTGTCAACTCCATAATGTGTCACTTAAGTGATCCACTGTGAGGTAGGGGCTGGGCATGAAGAAAGTAACCTGAGGAGAGACGGACGGACTGATTGTAAGGACAGAAGGTAGAAAGACTGGAGTTTTCCAAGCAAAGAGCAGTCTGTAAAAGTCCAAAAGAGGGGTAGATATTACATTTTAAATTGTATTTTTTGACAGACATCTGTTGATTTCTCAGTGTGTGACAGGTCCTGTGGTGGGCACTGAGGACACAACACAGAAGACAGTGGCTGTCAGTCAAGTGTTGTAGCTTGAAATGTGAATGTATGGAAAAGAACATTAAGTTCTGCTGTGTACTTTTGCAGTACTGATTAATTACTTTAGAGAATTTCAGCTTAATTGTTGGAGAACCAAATACCATAAAGCTGAGGCTACATTAAATGTGCACTGGTTGTTGAAATCCTGGTGATTTAACAGAGTGCAACAAAAATTAATCAAGCTTGACAATGATTACTTATGAAAAAATAAATATCGGTTCTTACAAATGTTGCCAACACAATCTCTTAATTTACTGAACCTTTCCAGATTCTATTCTGAAGGAAATGTTTGACTTTTCATAAGTGAAATGAATATAAATTGTAGGGCAGTGGTTTAAATGTGCAAGAGAATATAGCATAGAACTTCGCAGACTTTAAGGAGCTTGAGGGACATCTGGAGAACGTTGTCAACCATCTATTCCTTGTCCCTCCTCAGAGATAGCTACGGAGGAGGTGTAGGTGAGCTTCATGTTCATGAATATGATGTCTAATCAAGCTCCCAGGTGATGCTGTTCAACTAATGCTGAGGCTAGGAGCCTGGAATAGCCCAGATTATTTGCTTGCAAAGACTAGCTCTGCATATCACAAATAGACTCTGAAATCTGTCATTTATCTGTCTTATCTTGATGGCAAAGTGATGTAACATTCCTTACTAAAGCTATTTTTGCCCATCAGAATCTCTCTGTTCCAACCATTTCTTAGTGCCACCAATTATCAAGGGAGCAAACAGTGATCTCCCAGAAGAGGTCACCGTGCTAGTGAACAAGAGTGTACGGATGGAATGTTCATCAAGTGGTAACCCAGCACCAAGGAATTCCTGGCAGAAAGATGGACAGTCCTTGTTAGAAGATGAACATCTTAAGTTTCTATCTGATGGCAGGATTCTCCAGGTAAAAGAAAAAACATAATTTTAAAATCATGTTTTGGACATTATGATAATTGTCTTCCACATTGGTAAGAATATTAATTTGTAAACATATTTGTTTAGACTATTAACCACTAAGAGCATACAAAACTATTCTACACTCTGTTCCCACAACTAGAAATGACCACAGTGAAATTTTTTTGTATAAATTCTTCCAGAATATCTGTACATACACACACACACCTAAGTTTAACAACACAGTCTTCAATTTTAAAAACCTATTATTGCAATCTTCCCACTACATGTGTGTGATGATAACATTCTAAGTGGTAAAGGCTTCCTATAGATTAAATCCATCCTGTGTTGGCACAGGCAGTAGGAACATAATGTGAACCAAATAAGTATAATGCATGGCTGTTTCTCAATTGATATGTCCATTTGTTTCTATTCAAATGTTCTAAAAGAAAGTTGGGGTGTAGATATTTCTTTTGTTAGAATAGAATGTAATTAAATTACCAGTGAACAAATAAAAACATTTCCTTGGCCCGTAAATCGAAGCATATTGTGGGTCTACCACAGGACATGTGTCACAGAGTTTTGGTTTTTTTTTTTTTTTTTAATTCAAGCTCACTGCTTATAAATGAACTTGAATTTTCGAAGTATTATCTACACTTGAGTATATCTACTTGATGACCATACACCCTCTATCAAAATGCCTAAATGCTTTTATGTCTAGGGCTGTAGATGCATAGATATATAGAAGTTTCTTCATCATAAGCATTCTGTTCTATGTTAGCTAAGTAGTGATACATAAAACACACTCCTCCAAAACCTAATGACTTAGAACAATAAGAATTTAGTTTGTAAGTCCCCTGGTTCTATAGGTGGTACCTCAGATCTCATCTGGGCTTAGTCAAGTACCTGCCTAGCTGTGGATTGAAAGCTTGCTGAGATTATCTGTCTGGAGTCTTAGAATGCAACGTGAGTTATTTTTGTCCCTCATGATCACACCGTCATGCTTCCTCAGATGGTAGTGGCAGGATTTCAAACAAAGTGAGCAACAGTGCGGACACTTTCGATGCTCTCAAGTGATAGGGCACCGGCACCATTGCCTCACCAATTCTACTGATCAGAGATATTCACAAATCCACCTCTTAGGAGGAACCTCAAAGTCATTTTGCAGACTCACAGACAGGGAAGTTGGAAACTAATTAGGGATAATTTGTAGTCAAAACACAACAGATGTGTGTAAAAAGAAATCACCTTTTCTGACTGTAAGTTTTATAAGTAAATATGTGTGTGCTTGACTTAATCAATTGAAAGCTGCACCAGGGCTGGCATTCAAGGCAGCTTCGTGTCTTCATACTTGTCTGGCATTCGCTAGAAAGAATGCTTCTTGATTGTTTTAAAAGGTAAACTGTTGCACGCTCCTGTTTTAACAATTTCAGTTCCCATTTCTCCATTTTCCTTTAGATTCTAAATGCTCAAATAACAGATATCGGGAGGTATGTGTGTGTCGCCGAGAACACAGCTGGGAGTGCCAAAAAGTACTTCAACCTCAACGTTCATGGTAAGAGTTCAGGGCCCCGGATATCTCTCAGGCTCTGCTTCACAAAGCAGGGAAACAGGCTTCAGATTCTACAGCTTATGTTCTGTTTTAAACTTGATCAGTGTGTGAAGCCTCATTCATTCACTCTCCTCTCCTTTTCTTCCTGCAAAACCCAGCAGGAATTCCAGAGTATAAGCCTAGGCAGTTCATTTTTATAGTATTTTTAATCTCATAGGACAAAGGTTCTCAATCTGTGAGTTGTGATCCCTTTGGAGTCACACGTTAGATATCCTGCATGTCAGATGTTTACATTACGATTCATAAGCACCAATGACATAATTTTATGCTTGGGGCTCACCACAACATGAGGGACTGTATTAAAGAGACACAGCATTGGGAAGGTTGAGAACCATTGCCTCAGAAGAAAGTATATATGAAAGACTATACATGTTCACATGAAGGTAAAGTCAATTGTGTATTTCCTGCTCACAGAAGTGCCTACTTCTCCTCCAGAGGTTGAAATCATGTGGAGCAAGGTCTTTACTAACTGAGCCATCTCTCCAGTTCCTCAATATGTTTCTCTTTTACAATATGTAATCCTAATCAGATAAAAACATGTACTTCTATAACAATCATATTTGTTCAATTCATTCTTCCTGAGAATTCACACTTGTTCTTAAGTCAGATATAGATTGGGGATCTAGCTCAGTTCTAGTATGCTCAAGGTCCCAGGTTTGGTCCCTAGCACTGCAAAAACAATGAGCAACTTGCCCTGCTGAAAGTTGAGAAGTTGAGAGGCTTCCTGGGGCTCATTGGTTATTGGTCTTGCTGAAATGGTAATTTTCAGGTCATTCAGAGGTCGCTAAGAGACCCTGATTAAAAGAAGGAGGAGGAGGAAGAGGAGGAAGCAAAAGCATTGCATTCTTTCCTTTAAGTCCATGTCCCCTCATCACTTTGCTGTGCAAAATTTCCAATTTCCAAATAGTAAGTGGTAACCTACTAACTGTTTGGTGGGTACCAGGTACTAAGCCAAGTGGTTTTTCCCATTATCTGTAGAAATTATCTCATTGATTACCAGTCATTTGTTAGCTTTTGATTCCTCTCATAGATGAAAATGTAAGGACCACTAAGCTTGAGGACCACGCTCGAAGTTACGCCATTCACAAATTCACAGTCAGCATTCTACACAGGCAGTTGGAGTCAAAACATTGATAATTGGTTGCACTTCATTTAGGGATATGCTTTCATGTGTGATATATGCTGAATTTCACATCTGCACTGTATCTATACCAAGGTCACCACCCGTGGCTGAAGGAAACCTTAAGTCAGGAATATTGATTGAGTTATAAATTCATACTCCCATTATGAGCCAGGCCTTATTTACCGTGTAGGCCAACTCTTGTCTTCCTACTCCATAGCCACTCTCATACCTTCACTTTCCCCTCAAACGTCAAATGGGTCTTGTCTTAGTCTGTTGTGTGTTGCTTTAATCACAGAAATTTATTTTCTTACAGTTTGAGAGCTAGGAAGTTTTAAGAAGAAGGTTCTAGAAATGTTTGGTTTCTAAAGAGGTCACTTCCTAGCTTGTAGATTTCAGCTATGTCCTCATGTGCCCTCACTTGGTGTCTCTTGTGAAAATGCTTGTAGAGAGAGTTTGTTTGCAAGCCCTCTGGTATTCTTCATTTTATTTAATTAAAATATAGTTATATTGTTCCTCCCTTTCTCCTTTCTCCTACACCCTTCATTCCACTCTCTCCCACCCAAATTCATGTCCACCTCCCTCTTTGATCATTTTACTATATATTCACATCCATACCAATAAACAAATATATAAAAACGGTCTTCAGGATCCATTTGGTGTTGCCTGCATGTATATGTTCCTAAGGCTGACCACTTGGTAGTGGATAATTAATCTGGGGTTCATTCCTGGGGGAAACTAATTCTCCCTCCTTCAGCAGTTCTTAATTGCTTGCAGATCTTCATCTGAGGGTGGGGTCCATGAGATATCCTCAGTCTATGTTAGAATGTCAACTGCTGTTAGAATTATTCACATCTTGCTAGTAATGATTAATGTTTCATGACTGTAGCTTTCCTGTCATCGCTGCAAGCCACAATCTCACAGTATTCTGGATCCTCTGGCTATTGCCATCTTTTACTGCCTTTTTTCAGATTCTCTGAGACTTAAGCGTAGGAGTTGTGTTGCAGGCATATCAGTGGGAGCTGGGAATTCTACAGCCAATTGTTCTTAGCATTTGAGTAGTTCTGGTTTTCTGTAATGCTTATCCTGCTGCAAAAAGAGACTTCCTTCATGAGGGGTAGTGTAGAGGTGTCTCTTCTAAAAGGACAATAATCCTAAGCAGTTAAATCCCTGCCCCTGTGACTTCATTGGACATTAATGACTTCCAGCTCTAAACACAGCTGCTCTGGGAATTAGGGCTTGAACTTCTGAATCTAGAGGATACATTCAGTTTATACTGATTTCTCTCAAAGGACATTCATGACTTTTGATTCCTAGGCAGTATAGAGAAGTGTCTACACAAAAGACACTGAAAGCTTGACTGCCTCATTGTCAGACATGGTTCTTCCAAGAACAGGCTGTGAAACCTTAGGCAAGATTCTAATCTTTCTATGTGTCAGCATCCTTATTTGTGATGCTAAGAATTGTATCTAGCTAATAGGCTTGTGAAAATTTAGTGGAAAGCAAATGTTCCATACAGTGCCTGGCATGGATCTGTCGACCAAGAAAATTTTAGTCTCTTTCTATTAGATTTTTAAAAACATGGATTATTGTCTATTGCATTTTCCTCCTTGAGCAACCTAGCACAATGTCTGGGATGCATCAAGAATTCAATAAATATTTAGACAATGGACTAAAACTAGAGTTAATCAATAGGTGAAGCAATCAAAATGACATAATATTAAAAGGAAAAACGAGTTTACCTTCTACAGCATTTTGCTTTGGCTTTTGTTAGTGTTTTTAAGATGACAATTTTAATATAATAGAGCAAACAATAGTGTCTATTACTTGCATTCACTGTTTCCTCTTTCTGTCCAAGACTCATTTCTACCTTTATTTATGGTTATATTCATTTGTTTTCATGCCCTGTTCTTGCTTTGTCCTCCTTTCCCTTCCAGGGAAACTGTTTCAATGTGGATGGTGCTTTCTGTGGGGGTTTGTGCTGTTGAAGTTATCATTTTTAGTTTTTGAGATAGGGTCTCACTATGTAGCTCTGTCTGTCCTGAAGCTCACTATATAGATCAAGCGGGCCACAGATTCATAGAGATCCACCTAATTCTGCCTTCCAAGTGCTGAAATTAAAGGTGTTGATCATGACATCTGGCATCCTTTGTATTTTTATAATAAAACATCAAGTCTCACATGTGCATATTTTATGATGTTCATAATGTCAGTGTATCCTTTATATCAATCTCTCTTATTCTGACTTTGCCCTCCACTACTTTTGTTTTTCTTATTCTTTGCTTCTGTTGTTTAAATAATATGTGGTAGAGTTGTCTATTCCTTAAAATTTTTGTGTCTCTTGAGAGTTGCAGGGATTTACACTGTAAAGATAATCTATATGATGTGCTGAAATTCTAAAGTTAAACCTTCACATTATTTTTGTCATAATAAGAAATAAATGTCAAGATATAATATTAAAAATGAAATTATCCAAACCACTTAAAAAATTAAGTTGTTTCTTTGCATTTTGAAAAACCACATGCTTGGACTGCACTGAATTTTTTTTTTACTTTCAAAACTCTGAGACACTCTTTCAATTAAGAAAAACACCTGATGGACATGGGTCTGATGATGTCATCAGAGAGTCTAGTAGAGATCACTGGGAATTTAATGGAACCATTTGCTTATTACTTTTACAGAGCACAAGAAATTGGAATATATGTTTCTGATACTGTCAAGGATCACTTTTAATATACATACATATACTTTTACAGTTCCTCCAAATGTCATTGGTCCTGATCATGAACATCTCTCTGTGGTGGTGAGCCATTTCATCTCTATGACCTGTGAGGTTTCTGGTTTTCCCCCTCCTGACCTCAGCTGGCTCAAGAATGAACAGCCCATCAAGCCAAACACTAATGTTCTCATTGTGCCTGGTAAGAAGCCACTCTCATAAAGTGGGCTATGCATAGCTTTTCCCCCATTTTAAAACAAAGAACATTTCAACCCAGTCTCTTCCCAAAGTCAACTCTCTCTTGCTCCCTTTGTTTTTTCACATTACCATCTACAGTCATTAGAGTAGAATACAGACCTTTATGATTTCAGCAGAAATGTACAGTAATTGGGTCTTCAACAAATTATGAAATTAAAGATCAGAAAAATTGGGTGCTCCTGGGTGTAAATGGTAAATTTTACCACTTAGTCAGTCTATAAAAACCACTTATAGACTTAGTAGTTGCTTTCAGTCAGCCGTCTTCTTCTGTATGGATGAAGCATAGGTAGATGATACAGATAAGATAGAGAGTGAGGGCCAGCAAGAAGGCCCAGAGGTTAAAAGTACTTGACGTAATGCCTGACTAACCTGAATCTAATCCCTGGGACATACAAGGTGGGGAGAAAAGAGAAAGTATTCCCACAGCCTGGCCTCTGACTCCTGCCTACTATAGCATACCTTCTCTAACAAAACTTGTAAATGAAAAATAACATACAAAAAGGAGTAGACAGTGAGCAATGTGTACTTGAATGAACAGATAGACTTCAGATGTCCACCTGTAGCCTATGTCCCACCTGCATCTCAAGACAGCTATGAGTACAGCCCAACGTGTGCAGATGGTAACATCATGCAGCAACTTCAAAAAGTTGGACTCACCTGAGATAGACAGATGACAGACAAGACAGAAGGACAAACCATCACTTCTGTACTATGGGGACTTTAAACTCTTGATTCCCCAGACCCACATGGCAGAAGGAGAGAACCAACTCCCACAAGTTACCCTCTAACATTCAGACAGGCACTCTGACAAGTACACGCACACACAATGTAACAATACAATTTAAAACAACCTCTCTCTCCATATATATATATATGGAGAGAGAGATAAGATATATATATATACATAAGATATATATGTATATATATACATATATATCTTTATATTATATTTGCCCAGGTGGTCGAACTCTGCAGATTATTCGGGCCAAGGTATCTGATGGCGGGGAATACACTTGCATCGCTATCAACCAAGCTGGAGAAAGCAAGAAGAAAGTTTCTCTGACTGTTCATGGTGTGTTTTTACTCTCTTCATAATATAATTTCACTTCATGCTTCTAGATAAGCAACTCAACAAAAAAGCAATTTGACAATTCCATTCCTGTTTCCCCACCTCAGTGCCCCCAAGCATTAAGGACCACAACAGCGAGTCTCTTTCTGTAGTTAACGTAAGAGAGGGGACCTCAGTGTCATTGGAATGCGAGTCAAATGCTGTCCCTCCTCCAGTCATCACCTGGTCTAAGAATGGGCGGATGATATCGGATTCTAGCCACGTGGAGATTTTAGCTGGTGGACAAATGCTACACATCAAGAGAGCCGAGGTGCATCTTTGGTCCTTGTCTGAGTGTTGAGTCTCCATGGTGGGGCTGTGGAAGAGATAACTGGGAGAGGCCTATTCCCCTTACTACAGTGAACAGGGCTGTTCATGGAGAAGTGCATTTGATCAATGCCACTGAACTTAGTTTCATTAAAAAAGAGAGAGAGAGAGAGAGAGAGAGAGAGAGAGAGAGAAACAGGGTTTCCAAAGGCCAGTAGAAGTGGGGCAGTTGAGTGTAAAGATGACTGATGATTTAATCTACTCGTGAACCTTGTGACTGGTCATCTGTGACTTAATGGTGCACATACATTAGTATCTTTTTCTTTTAGGTGTCTGACACAGGCCAGTATGTATGTAGAGCTATAAATGTAGCAGGACGAGATGATAAAAATTTCCACCTCAATGTATATGGTGAGCATCTGCCTCTAAGGCAACTCTTTGTCCCCTAGATATGCAAATGAAAGATCGTGTCTTGAATTATCTTAATGGTGGTGTGTGATTGTCTTCTGTCTTTTTACAGTGCCTCCCACTATTGAAGGACCTGAAAGAGAAGTAGTTGTGGAGACAGTCAGCAATCCAGTGACACTGACTTGTGATGCCACTGCGATCCCGCCTCCCACCATGACCTGGTTAAAGAACCACAAGCCTATAGGTAACACACTGAGACGTTTCTGTGGTTGCCTAGCTTTGCCTTTAATTCACTACCTTTATAAATTAGCTGGGTCTCAGTCTTGTGCTCATGGCTGTGGTTAGTTCAAGAAAGCCTAATATCCTGAAATATAAATTTATCAAGTAGATGCCTGAGTAAGCATTTGCTTTGTTAAGGTACTGTACATAGAAGTGAGGGTCTCATGGATTCAAGGAAAGGCCTCTACCTCTGCAGTTTACCCTAGCATTTCCAACAATTTTGGCTTTTGTTTTGAGGTAGGCTCTAGCTAAGTAGCCCAGGCTGACCTTGAACTCTCAATACTGTTGACTCTGCCTCTTCAACTAGCTGGGATCGTACACCTGAATGCCCCAGTATAAAGGAATTTTTTTTTCAATTTTCATGTTTCGTGACATTCTCATTAAAAATACAAAGGGAAAATTTTTATGAAATGTATATTTGTTACATGAAGAGAACAGCTTTAAATGTTATTTCTTTTTCTCTTTTTTTCCTCTTTATTTCTATCTATAGAAAATTCTGACCCACTTGAGGTTCACATATTATCTGGAGGGACCAAACTACAAATTGCCCGACCTCAGCATTCAGATAGTGGAAACTACACCTGTGTTGCGACCAATATGGAGGGAAAGGCTCAGAAAAACTATATCCTTTTCATTCAGGGTATGATAACTACACTATAAGCTGTCCTCCTTTCTTGGTCATATTCCATCTAGAGTACAAAACGGTCTGTATTAAAAGAGACCATTGATCATAAATTCATATTTCTAGGTCACTGAAAATATTGACACCTTTTGTCATGCATTTGCCACTGCATTCTATTTTCATGGAAAAGCACATAAATACAGGAAGTAAAAACATAACAGAATTTAGGATATCTCTGTTTTGCTTTTAAATTACAGCATTACATTTCTGTGATATATTCTATGAGATTGCAATTCTTCATTTGTTACAATTTATTTTTATACTAAGACTATAAATCAGTTCTTATTTTTATAGATAAGTAAGATTTAATTTGTGAGAGTGTGTTATGGTTTCATTATGGGTGTGAGAATAGGTAAATTTCATATAATCATGAATCTTTTATGATGTACTGAGAATAAAGAGCATTAATTCACCCAGGAATATTGAATTGCCAAGGACCAGCCTTGACACACAGGGTATTTTAGGATGGGACACAGCTCTGGCAATTCCTCGATTCTTAGTCTTCTAGGCTGATAGCCTGCTGTTAGCTTCTATGACACAAAGCTAATTATGGGTGGAGAGGGAACCTGTGGTTTTTTTTCTCTGTAGCTCAGAGCCTCTGACGACCTGAGTTAAAATGACCACCTTTTTTCCTTTGGCTTGGGCAAAACAACTCCCAATTAGAAGTGCCTAGGTTGTAAAGCCCTTTTCTGTAACTAACACCAGTGTGCTGGCCTGCTCCCCAGGGACTACCCGCTGACAACTGAGCAGACTAAAATACACTTAGGTCAACTTATCTCAGAAGCTGATGGTGAAGCTCTGAGATTTTTACCTGATCCATGAGTATATATGAAAATAATGAGAGGAGGTTATAGGCACACACTCATACACACAGAGAGAGAAAATGGATGGAGCTAGGGCGCATCAACAAGTTTGTTGTAGTGGTAACTCTTTTTATGCTCTGAAGAAGGCTGAGTACATCTAAAAAAGAATTGTCTCATGGTTAAAGGATATTTATCAGAAGGACAGATAAAACCGTTGCAATAGGAGGCCACTTAGCAACTGCTTTTCTACACACAAAACTAAGTCTAAAATGACAGTGTATTGTGCCAATGCTGACAATGTATAAGGAATTAAAAAAAAAAAAAAAAGCTTGTATATTTTGTCACTAGATTTGTACTAAATTTAGGCATTCCTTGGTATCCTCATTATCTCCTGAGTTTACGGGAAGTGTAGGGTCCTTAATTGGTTTTATGGCACACCTGGAATTTGGTCTTATCATCTCTAGAGTGAAAGCTTATCTGAGGTCATAAATCTATCTCAGGCCTGTCTCCTACTGAAATACACAATGTTTGAGAAGAGTATTTGCTACCGCTGTATGTTTTCTATTAACTAATTTCTTTAACTTCTAAAATTGTTTGGACTGAGTCAGGCAGTTTGTAAAACTCTTATCAGGAATAATAACATTACCTTTCTAGGACTCTGTGTGAAGTCTTGCCAAACAAGGAGAGTGACACTTAGCAATGAGGGAATCTTCACTCCATGTCAGTAATAACATATAAAAGGAAACAGGGGTGTTAGCATGAAGCAACTCTGGAGTACATCTTCAACGTAGACTTTGCAAAATGCTGGATAGCTTTTCAGGAAGCATACTTGTTTACTGAACCCCCTTTAAAAACCTTCTGACAATGCTTGAACACTGTATATGAAGGGCCTAATCTGTGATGTTCAAGCAGAGAGAGTAGCAGATGGACAGACACAAAGGAAGGAGCCACCAGAGCACTCGGCTCCCGACATTTAATCATCAGTGCCTGCATTGTGGCATGGTGTTGACGGTTATAGGAAGAACTTGTTGCGTTTTGATTTTCAGCAAACCTCTCAGTGATGCATTTGACTCAAAATGACACAGAAGTCTTGTTTCTTGATTTCGTTACCGTCACTAAAGAACTTCTAATAAATTATACCCTTGATCTGGAATATCATATATCTGTTATTGCTGTGTTAGTGCTAAGCTCCTGAAATTATAGAAAAAGAAATTTGATTAGTGGTCTCTGCAACACCACTGATATTTTGAGATTTCAGAGACAGAAAGGGGAAGGTAGCTATTCAGAGCTACCATGACTTACTAGTGTTTACCTATCTAAAAAGGTAAAGCTGTCTGCCATCAAGCCTGAGGAACTAAGTTGGACCCAACAAGCCCATATAATGCAAAGGGGGAACCAACTCCCACAAACTGTCCTCTGTACTCACATACAAACACATATGCAAAGTAAATAAAATGGAATTTAAAATTAAAGAAAAGCAAATAAATTGCATGTGTAATTATGCATATGCATCAGTAATAAAGGCATAAAGTAACAAGGTGTGACCAAACATTTTCTAAAATTCATTTTAATATATTTGCATAATGTCTTAAAACTAGGAAGAATGCATACACATAGGCTGTAATTAGGACAAGTCCCATTAGTATATCAAGTGACAATTTCTTTAGTTACCCTGGCTTCTGTTAACTTGTTACAATTATCCCTGGTTGACTAAAAATGACATCTAGAAAGATGACACAGAGCTGTGCTAGTAAATATTTAATAACTGACTCACCAAACAAAGAGGATCCTGATAGGTAGCCATGATGTGTTAGTTTCCTGGTGTGTCTATGTCCAGCGTGGTGGCCTCTTTCCAACTGTCACAATGGCAGTAAATATGGGGTAGGAAGTCGTGCCAGATGGGCTCGTGTGACCAAATATAAGCTGCTTCTGGTATATATCTATAATTCTATAAAACAGAAATTCAAATGTGTTCCTTTCTGAACTTTAAAAATTTGTACTTGTGGTGTATAGCTGTTTTGCCTAAGTGTATGTCTTCCCCACATGCATGCCTGATGCCCAGGTCCCAGAATACGGCATCAGATCCCCTGGAACAAGAGTTTCAGATGGTTGTGAGCAGCAATGTGAGTTCTGGAATGGAGCCTGGATTTCTGATCCTTGTTACTATCTTTAATGCACACTAAGCATGATTCGATTAAAAAAAAAGAGCAGAAAACACTGGAGCTTGAAAGCATAATGTGCCCATCAAGTTTTTATAATTAATAACAATTAGACAATAGACACCTAATAAACAAATAAGCTTTCCTGAGACATTTACATCAAAATCTTTTGAAAGTTGATTGGCCTGAACTATATGAATTACAACAATACACTGAGGTTTAAAGATTATTCCATTGGGTTACCCACAAGATCAGTCTGTCACCAATTCAAGAGTGTTCACCACTAAACAGTTCCAGGAATATCATGAAATAATTTGGTGCCTTTGCCTTTCTCATTTAAAAGTAACTAACTCATGAAGGTAACAATAGGCCAATTATAATCTAGTCGTAATTTAGAATTATTATTCTGCATGTTCTGGGCCAGTGGGATGGATCAGCAGGCAAGATGCTTGCCACCAAACCTAAAGACCTGAGTTCCATCCTTGGAACCCACATAGTACAAGGAGAGACTCAGCTCCCACAACTTGTCCTCTGTTCTCCACAAGCATAAACACACCAGAAGACGATTTGTGTACACACAGAGACCAAAAAAGGGGGATACTTACAACAACAAAAAAAATGGCATTTTCTACTATTCTGTCACATTAATTAGCATTTATATTCTTATACTTTCCTAATGAAAGTCTTATTTCTCTAAAGTCCCTCCAAGTGTCGCTGGTGCTGAAGTTCCAAGTGAAGTCAGTGTCCTTCTTGGGGAAAATGTTGAGCTGGTCTGCAATGCAGATGGCATTCCTACCCCACATCTTCAGTGGCTCAGAGATGGAAAACCCATAGGGAATGGTGGAACAGAAAGAATAAGGTATGTTTAAAACAATGCTCTCGCCGGGCGGTGGTGGCGCACGCCTTTAATCCCAGCACTTGGGAGGCAGAGGCAGGCGGATCTTTGCGAGTTCGAGGCCAGCCTGGTCTACAAAGCGAGTCCAGGACAGTCAGGGCTACACAGAGAAACCCTGTCTCGAAAAACCAAAAAAAAAAAAAACAAAAACAAAAAAAAAACAATGCTCTCATTATAAATTATATGGTCTTCCGGTGCTCTATGGTTCAGATTTCAAATGAGTAATACCAATTTCTGTTCTAGTTTGCTTAATATTGATGTGATAAACATCACAACCAAAAATAACTCTGGGAGACAAGAGTTTATTTCATTTTACACCTTATTGCCCCTCATGACATAAAATCTAGATCATTGGAGCCTAGAAGTTGGGGCCAGAAGTTGGGCCCAGGCACTGAAACAGAGACCATGGAGAAATGCTGCTTACTGGCTTGCTCTCATGGCTTGCTCAGCTTGCTTTCTTATGCAATCCAAGACCACCTGCCCAGAGATGGCCCTGGCAACAGTAAACTGGAACCTCACACATCAATCATTAATCAAGAAAATGCCCCCAAAGAAATGTCCACAGGAAAAGATCATGGAAGCAATTGCTCAGTTGAGATTCCCATTTCCTGGGTGTGCCTAGGCTTGTGTGAAGCTGATAAAAACAACCAACACAGAAGCTTAACTTTCATTTCATTTACAAAGGGAAAAGATAACAATCTTTTGAGCATTGAGTTAGAAATTCTCTTTAGATAATCATTTAAAGTTTATTTTATCTGTGTATAAGTGCTTGTGTCAGTGTGTGCGTATGGCAGGGTAAAGGAGGAGAGAGGATCCTTCTTAATCAATCCTGATTATAAAATCT
Organism: Lophiomys imhausi; assembly: GCA_907164525.1. Classification (NCBI taxonomy): domain Eukaryota; kingdom Metazoa; phylum Chordata; class Mammalia; order Rodentia; family Muridae; genus Lophiomys; species Lophiomys imhausi. Next base: position 2,233,189 of record CAJQZJ010032614.1, on the reverse strand, counting down.
CAGACACCAATCCATAAAAAATGTTATGCAACTGTCTTTGAATACATTCCTGCAGTTTGAGAATGTCCATAACAAGTCTGTGTCATAAAATAATTTTTTCCTATTAAAGTCTAGCCAACAGCATCCCACAAAAGAGTCACCAATATTCCTAACTGAGGGTTTTTATCTTAAAGTTACCAGGCTGCACGCCTGCAGCATTGATAGGCTAGTTATGAGAAAAACCATGATAGCATCACAATCCGGTTCATTTTTAATAGTGGTGTGTCCATATCCCATTTTTAACGGATCCTTATTTCCTTTTGTACAAAGAGATGAACAGCAATGCAACAGCATCTTCAAACAATTTGAACAAATACTTTCAGAGGAACAACCTAGAACCTCATAAAGATATTTCAACATTAACATATTTACACACACATCCCAGCATAATTATATGCATAGATATGCATGTACTATTAAATTTATCATTCTAACCAGTATTTTAGTAGTTTGAGTATATTTTCTAGTCAGTGAGATGAATACATATAACTTAAATACAAATAAGCATCATTTTCTTTGCACTCAATTTGTAATAAAATGTAGGTATTTGTCTCCTTTACAAGATTAGGTGAGCTGCCAGAGAATATTTTCAGAAATATTGGGCATTTTATTTCTGTTATGTGAACAAATATGAATAATTAACGAGTGTTTACTTATTTTCATTAAGTGGGAAACTGCCATCTTTCAGGCTTGGTGGAACCTAAGGTTCTACATTGCTATCCGGGAAGTTGGAATTCTGAATTCCTAAAGTTGTTTCTTGTTGTCTCCGCTTGGCTGATGGCTTCATCAGTGTCTCGTGGCACTACAGATATCTAGGTAGAACACTTTACCAAGGTCACCTTTTCAAAACCAGCTCAGTAACTTTGACTGTGACAACCTGAAATTTCAATTTGCAGTATGTTTAAATTCATGGAACTTTAAATGTCACATATTGAGAAAAGTACGACTACATTCAGGTAATATACTTTCAATACCAGTCTCAAAATGTGGTATTGAATAGTGTACTGTAGTAGAAATTCATAATCAAAGGTGTTGATAAAGTAGCTATTCTTAGAATAGTTGTAGATAACATTTTAAACTTCTTCCTAAAGCATAGGGAGTTGTGTTTGGTAACTAATGGTATGTGGAGAAAATTAATAGTGCAATAACCTTAACTTAGATATATTTTATTATCAAATTTTTATCTTAGTTTATTATCATTTGCTTTTATGTAATTCAAAAGAAACACTTTATCCACTTGAAAAAATTTCAGAACACATCTGTATATGCACAGACATCACTGTTAACGTAAACTGTGCCACTTTGTTCTCTTTCATTAAAGTATCACTAGGGTATTTGCAGGTAACTTTATATTCATAATTTTTAGCTTGTCATGTTCTTCAGATCTTACTGGAATTTTCATTTGACTAGATAACTCTTATCGGTAGCTAAGATATATAACATTCTAAGGCTGAGAGAAAGGCAGCTCTGCCTGTCACTCTCCTGACCTGAGTTTCTTCATTTCCTTCTTCTCAGAAGGAGGTGGTGGCATGAAAATGGTTTCTGTGTGATTCAGTTTCCTCGAATCGCCATCAATGTCTGCGGCTCTGAATTTTCTATGCTTCTGTGTACTTGTGAAATAGGGCTGAATCATTCCATTCAAGATGAGGCCATTACACCATGACGATGTATATTTTTTAAAGGACACAGTAAAGTTGAATGAGTTTTCCAGATTTCATCCCCACAGTGGCTCTCTCCTGATTTTTCCACAGGGTTGCTGCAGATGGCAGCACATTAAACATTTACAGAGCTCTCACATCTGATGTGGGGAAGTATACATGTGTGGCTACTAATCCTGCTGGAGAAGAAGACCGAATATTTAACTTGAATGTCTATGGTAAATATGAAATGACACCCAAGTTTATAACTTTGCTACTTTAAGAATCCATTAATGGGCCACAGGTGACTGGAGCTGTTAAGTGAAATATAATATCAGTGATATTTTCTTTTGGGATACAAAACCGAGGCAGAAACAATTACAGTGCAAATGATTTGAACTCATATATCTCTCTCTCACTCACTATGTGCATTGCATAGTTCCACCTAAAATCAGAGGTAATAAAGAAGAGGCGGAGAAACTCATGGCTCTGGTAGACACGTCAATAAATATTGAATGCAAAGCCACGGGCACACCTCCGCCGCAGATCAACTGGCTGAAGAATGGCCTTCCCCTGCCCCTCTCCTCCCACATTCGCTTGCTGTCGGCGGGGCAGGTTGTCAGGTTAGACTGCATTGTGTGTCATTTCCTAAATATTTATGATAGCATTGACCAACAACTCTTCTATCTACTACACAGTATTTAAGACTGCTCCTCCCTCAGCCTTGACTGCTATTGTGACATACCATTCAGCTGTTTCAGAAGAGGGAAGATAGGGAAAGAAACATCAAAACAGCTTTGTATTCTTATTTAAATATTCATGTTTTAGTAAATGTGTGAACAACGGGTCATTTAGACAAATTGTTATCAAGTTTATATTTCTGAGAGCTATATTTTAAGCATGGTGTTACATGGTAAGATAGGAGGATGCTGACAATGCTTGTATGATGTTCATGCTACCATTTTTTCTCTGTAGACATGGGAAAAATGTTCACTCTGTCCATTGTGTTGGATTCTTAGTGGTTTTCCATTACTGCAGTTACCTTTATACAAGTGGTGGCAGTTGGAGGTATCTACATTTGGTGATGATGATCACAAGTTTCATATCTAAGAATTTTCAATATAAATTTCATCCTATAGTCTGTTTATAAATCATCTTACTTGTGTATGTTGAATGGGATTGATTATGGAATTCTGGGCCCTGTTTTGCAGGATCGTGAGAGCTCAGGTGTCTGATGTTGCTGTATATACCTGTGTGGCCTCCAATAGAGCTGGGGTGGACAGTAAGCAGTACAGCCTTCAAGTCCTTGGTATGTCTCAGAGTTGGAGCCTACTACTTTACTGCAAGCTCAGTAGCATTAAGCAACGTGCCTTTAGAAAATGACTTCCTCACAGACTTGTAAACCCAACTTTCCTCTGTCAAAACTAATTGGTGAAAAATATCTCAGAACTAGGGAAGAATGTGTTTTCTCCCCTAAGGAGTCCATATTTATTGGTACACACTGTCTGTCAAATTTCTCTACTAATGCCAAGTTAAATCAGATGCAAATGTTTTTTATTAATATTTTGACAGTATCACACATTTTCATATTGCATACAGGCCTCTCCCATACCCCACCCACTCATGTATTCCTGTCACCTGTCTGCCACTTACTCTTCCAAATGTCTTTCTCATGCTCCTGTCTAATGTTTTGTTTTGTGACTCAATGGGCCAACCAAAACTGTCTATGCGATCGTGAGTTCGAAGCTATCCATTAGAAGCTGGTGGGCCTAGCAGTGGGTACACAACTGAAGATAATGGTTACTCCTCTTCTAGAATCTGTTAATAGCCAGTAGTTAGTGGTAACAGATAGGGCCCTGGTAGACCCTCTCCCTTCCTGATTGTTGACTGGGCCAGCTTGTATGATCCCAGGGTGGTCGGCGGCAGTTGTTGTGGTTCATGATTGCAATGGCTGCAGTGAGTCCAAAGGATGCATTTTCAGCCCTTTGCCTTTGTCTCACCTTCTGACTCTTACATGTGCCCCACCAATGTCCCTTTGTTTCTCTGTTGCTGTCATGAAATAACTTGGAGGCAGCAACTGAAGCAGAACCACAAAGGCATGCTACTTCTTGGCTTGTTCTCCATGGCTTGCTCAGCTTGCTTTCATATACAACTAGGGCTACCTGCCTGGTGTGGCACTGCTCACAGTGGGTTCGACCTTCCTACAGCATTCACGCATTCACCAGTCAAGGAAATATCCCGCTGACATACCCACAGGCCAGTCTAATGGAGGTAATAACTCAGCTGAAGTTCCCTTTTCCCAAGTAACTCTAGTTTATGTTGATCAAACTCACCAGAACAGGGCCTCTTCTTGTGCAGTGCCCCCAGATCTTAAAGGGATTTGTGTAAATGACTTACTTAGGGCTGAGTCCTTACTTAATCTCAACTGCCTGGGCAATCATCAGTCTCTGACTTTATCACTATTCAGTGCAAGGAGAGGCTTCTTTGATTTGGGCTCATAGTAAGTTTTGTCTGCAGTATAGTGAGAGATATTTAGAAGGCAGTCTGGTGTAATTTAATTAAACAACATTAGTAAGTTTTCCATTTGAGCCTACAATCTCCTCAGTCAATGGTTTGTAATCCAGAATACAGTACCAGTCATGAGTTTCTTCCAGTGCAGTATGTCTTAAATCTAATCAGTGGTTGGTAAACCCTACAGCATTTATGCCACTGTCGCACAGGTGGCTACAACTTGCCCAGCAAGTTTGGTTTCTTTTAGTTTGGAGGATTCACAGCTGAAGAAGACAACTGGTGCCTTTTGTCCCCCAGAAGCCTGCATTGTCCCTTGCAGAACACTGAGAGTCACTCAGTAAGGACATGTTCATCTCTAGCTTGCTTTTTCTCGGTCTTGAAACAGAGATGTTGCTGCCTGCAGCAACATCATATTACACTCTAGTTCTGGTAGGCCATCAAGAAGACTGACAAGAGCCTAGTTGTTTGGGAGGCCTTGGAGACTGCCTGGCCAATTACTGCGGTGGTGTCCCACTTCTAAGACTGGGAAGTTTATTTAGTACCTGCTGTTTCTAAGAGCATCATTACTTAGCTATGCAGGGTAAATCCATTCAATCTCTCTCTCTCTCTCTCTCTCTCTCTCTCTCTCTCTCTCTCTCTCTCGTGTGTGTGTGTGTGTGTGTGTGTGTGTGTGTGTGTGTGTGTGTGTG
>CAJQZJ010032614.1:2216396-2228303 GCA_907164525.1 Lophiomys imhausi | reverse complement strand
GTGTGTGTGTGTGTGTGTGTGTGTGTGTGTGTGTGTGTGTGTGTGTGTGTGTGTGTGTTTAATTTGGGCTATAAGATAGTAGGTTTCTATATGACTTTTTCATTTTGGTTAAATTACCTCAGCTCTCACTCTCTTCTCCCCATCCCCCACTTCCCTTCCTACCCAAGTCATTCCATCCTCAGTATTCTCACTCCATATTCCTCCTCCCATAAGACATACCCTATGTAACCTTCCTAGTATCTTGGCTTCCTGTGTACTCCATGCTGAACAAGCAGAACTAACGTTTTCAAAATAGTATTTCAATCTAGACAGAAGATTTTTGGTTCACACACACACATACACACACACACACACACATACACACACACAAATAAACCTATTTTCTAATACATTAGCAGCTCATTTAGAGATATAAAATTTGAATAGATGCATTTGCATTTATGAGAAACTATGGATTGCTGGTCCATGTTTCTCAATCTGTAAGAACACCTCAGAACAACTTTGAGTAACTAAGAACTGCAATCCATAACGTATATAAAACTTACTCTATTATTGATTTCTTCGTATTGTCATTGGAAGTATACTTTTGAATTATTATAAGAACTACTATAGCATCATAACATATTAAAGACACAATGCTAGCAAATCTGGAAAATGTAACTAAAATATAATACACAATGATTTTATATTCAACATGAAAACAATTTTGAGACTTCTTTGATAATCTGTGGAAGATTAATAATTATCATAACCAATAAATTGGTTTACAATAAAGTCATCAATTTATTCTATGCTATTTTGAAGCACATTGTTTTATTGAATGTAAAAATAGGATAGAATTATTTAAATACTGTTACTTAAGTTTGTCTCAAATTATGATAGATTTTACTTGATTTATTTTCTGTGTAGTGCCACCAAATATGGACAATGCAATGGGAACAGAGGAAATCACAATTGTCAAAGGCAGTTCTGCTTCAATGACATGCTTTGCAGATGGAACCCCAACTCCTAGTATGTCTTGGCTCAGAGATGGCCAGCCTCTGGTGCTTGATGCTCATCTGACCATCAGCACTCAAGGAATGGTCCTTCAGCTCATCAAGGCAGAAACTGAAGATTCTGGAAAGTATACCTGCATTGCCTCAAATGAAGCTGGAGAAGTCAGCAAGCATGTTGTCCTGAAAGTGCTAGGTACATAGCCATTCTGATAAGTAGAGAGTACTTAAGAATTCAGTGACAGTAGAGACTTGAATAATGAGTGTAATTCTTAGAACCATTCTTTATGGGACAAACTTTAATGAAAATTTTACTGCATTTCCATTTCTGTCTATAATTCACCTAAATTCATGTAAAGCATGTTGAACTTAAATGGTGAGTTTCTTTGTTTAAAAGATAAAACTCCTATTCCTAAGATATTATTCATTGAAAATGCATGATACCCTATAAAAATGAGACCTTTTCATGTGTATGAGTTTGTGTGTTTGCACATGCATGGGTACACTAGTGTGTGCAGATGTGGAGGTAAAGTGTGTCTATCCAGAGACCTGGAGTTAATATTAAATATTATCATTGATTGTTCTTCACTCTCTTTTTTGAGGCAGTGTCTTTCTCTGGTTCTAGAGCATCAATGGCCATCTTGCCCGGGGATCCCCCACTCATGCCTCTTGACAGATGCCCACAATGCCTACCCCTCTTTCACATGGGTTCTGGGGACCCTAACTCCAGTCCTCATGCCTGCAAGGCAAGAACTTCAGCTACTGGCCCATCTTCCCAGGCCCTAAGAGATGACTTTTTTAACTTTTTCTAAGAATTTAAAGCACATTTGAAAATGGAAATTATATAAAATAGGATAATATTCATATCATTATCCAAAAGAGTCTTAGATTATCTAATTTTATGATTATACTGAAAAACAATCACTTTGAATAGCCAATTTCTAGTTACTCCTGTGTACATTGAAAGTAAATATTTTAAGTTTATAATGCAACATTTTACTGGCATAAAGACAACTTACAATTTTTTTGTGTCGCAAACATCTTGACAGTGGACAGAAAAAGAGGATAAATGAAATTACCTATTACGAAAGTGAAGATTTTTTTTGAGGTTCCCCCCCACTAAGATGTTGGGGAACTGCCATAGACCTTTCACAGAACAGATATGCCCCCTACTGAGAACAGCAAAAAGAATCTTGGCAGGAGTCTTGGTTAAGAAGGTCTAGCATATGTTTTTACAGTGCTCAGTAATCTTTCTCAGATCACCTGTTAAATTCAATTATTCATGTGACTTTAAAAGTTGTCTTTACCCTAGTTAGGTCTTATGATCTCAAATGTGGCATGCATCCTGCTTATTGCTGATGCGTGGTGCTTAGTATGATGTCCAACCCACTGGAACTTCTTAGTGTGTGTTTGTTGGATTGAACTGAAACTAAACTAGATACTTTTGACCTGTACTAATGGGGGTTTTAGCTGTAGAGGGAGTCAAAACAATATGTAAATAAACCAAACGAGGAGTGCTGGTATACCTGAGTCTTCAAATAGCAAAAGGGATTTTCCCCCCAGGCTATTTAGACACATATAAAACTACAAAATCGGGAGTTGTACAAGTGAGATGATCATTACTTATCAGTTTACCAACATGAGTGACAATGGATGAGGGAATGTGACCTTACTTTTCACTGCTTACACATTAAATATTGATTGTTATATGTACATTAGTACTGGGCATGTTTCAGTGTGCCCATTGTGAAGGCCAAATATGTAATCATTGAGTGTCAGGCAATCGACATTCAATTGAATTATCTTCAAATTTAAAAACATTTGAATTCAGCCCTCAAGTTCCTACATTTGGAGTGGGAGGCAAAGAAACTAGAGAACTAGTTGCTTTTAGTTATAATGTGGGCCTTGTGGTTAGCATAACACTCTGTGGTATGTTAAGTTCCAAATTAGATCTTCCCTTAAATCCATCTGAGCCTGGAATGACGGGATGTAGCAGAGAGGGTGAGTTGAAGATTTTTGTCTGTTTCACCTGCAGGTGATAGAGCTTAATTGTGAGTTTGTACTCAAGGAAACTGAATATGAGAGGGTGAGATGAGGCTAGATGAGGAGAAGGGCCTTGACAAAACTCTAGGGAGTTTAGATTCATTAAGAGGCAAGAATAATATTAAGCAGGAATATGTCACCACCAGACGTCTCTTCTAAAAACAAAAAAAGTCCTCTGGTGAAGAGCGGATTGAAGAAGATGCTGTGTGCATACAGGCCTGAGAACAGAAGGACCTGGTCTGCATGTGACAGTGGAGAGAGAGTCCAGAAGTGGAATCATAGACAGACACATTGCTGCAGCAAATAGAGAAGAGGACAGCAATACTGCTGGGGGTGATGTACAGAGCTCAGCCCTCCAGGATGGAGACTTTACATGATAATGTTTCTGTGAAACAGAAAGATGAGAAGTGTCTCACCATCTGCTGAAAACTAATCCCATGAAACTCTGAAAAGCTCAGACTATAGTGATAGAAATAAGAGAAATTGCATGTTTTTCTAGAAATAGTTGCAGATTATTTTATCTTAGTTGTGGATTTTGTATGTGGAGTTGATGTGAAGACTCAGGGATGAGTCTCAGTTTCCAGACTGTGCGACTAAGGGATTAGTAGATCCATCACACAAGTGCAAGCAAGGGACACTCGAAAAGGAACCAAAAAAGCTGTCTGAATGCCAACTCAACTTGGAATGTTTTTATAACACATAGAGATGAAGCTGCTTAGCTGATGATAGTATTTATTATTTTAGCACTCAAAACTGGGATTTAGACAGGAAATATGAATTCCTGAGTAACCAGAGCGGGGGCAGTCCCCACTCTTCTCTGAGTATAAGACGTAGGGGGCAAATGTAAAGTAAAATTGCTGGCCTCCACCCAACAGGTAACAGCAGGTTGCTGGAGTTTGAAGCAGTAGGGACCATGATGCTCTAGCTGCTGCCCTAACCTGGTGACCATAAACTTTTGAGAGGAAACAGAGAAATTCCTAATGAACCTTTCTGTCTGCATGACTGGCAAAAAACAAATAATAAATAAGAATTCTTCATTATTTATTGTAGTCAAGTGGAGAACCAAATTAGTGCTTTCACCCCTTACAAGTAACATACTACGGCATTTAAAGAGAGTAGAGGGTTGACAAAACAAGATCTGTCTTTCATAAGGAAGTTTCATATCACTCATAGAATCTTGGTGATCCCTCAGCTAGCTCAGGTGATTAGTGGTGTTGACTGTGGGGAGCATTAAAGGACAGGGCTGGTTGAAGGAGAGAATTAGCCTAATTTGAAGTCTAGGTCTCACATATAAGTGTTTTAAAATAGATAATGTTACAAGCTTTAGAAACTGACTTTTGTTTAATTTGTTATCTATAATGAGCCATTATCATGTTTTAATGAGGAAAGAATATATCAGTCTTATAATGCATGTAAAATATATTTTGATAGCCATATGTCAGATGGGTTGAAATGTAAAAAGAGAACCTCTGGGATAATGATTTAGACACACAGACCTTCTAGTTGGAATCTAAAAAAAGAGAGAGAGAATAGATTAGCTATGTTCTTTTTGTAGAGAGGAAAATTAGGGCTAAAAATTTTTAAAGGAAATTCCAACAATAATGTAAAATGTTACAGTAGAAATTGTAGTGATTGCTTCTTTTTTAAAAGCATTTAACTTAAAATAAAACATACGTAGGTTCAAAGGAGATGTGGAGGGTCCCACTGAATCTTCATGATTTTATGCTTGTATCTTGTGATGCCTACCCTCTTTGTGAAGGTTTGTCCAATTCCACTGAGCTAACAACTGTTTTGCTCAGTTCCAACTCAGTCAGACATCAGGTGCAGTGTTATGATTCAGATTCTAAACTATGTGCCTGATTTAAAACAAAGCAAAGGCAAAATCCCCTCAGCTCGCCCTCGGAGCTGTCCAACATCCACTTGGACTGCCTTCTGAGCCCAAAGCCCACAGCTTGAGCTACAAATTTTTCACTGAAAAATTTCACTGATCACTGTAAGAAAATTACGTTTTAAAAGGATTAAATTCGGGAGTAGTTGAGCCAAGGCTCCTTAATGTTTCTTCCTAGGGTTTAGATTCTTTAACTTTCTCTGGAGGAAGGTAATTTTAGAAGCATAAATAGTAAAAGAGAAAGCTACTCCTGCCTAGACATAACCAATACGTTCCATGCAGAAATTACTATCCCATCCCTAGTGTTTCAAAATCTTGCCACTGAAAGGAACTAAGAGCATCTAGAAATGATCATTTTATTTTTTATATTTTAAATGTTTTATGTCATAGGAATGTATATTTGAGTTGGACTTTTCAAGCTTTTAAAGTCAGCTCAGTTTCTTTAAATTGATCTGAAATATAAACATTAAATATAATTCTGGAATATATTATTGTAAATATTTTTCATATTAATAATTAAAGGCAAACTTTATATTACAAAGATTCTTTATCAGAGCCCTAACACTCTCATTTGTAAAACAGCAAGTTTCTTTTTCTGTTCTCTGCTTCCATGTCATTAGAACCCCCTCACATCAATGGATCTGAAGGACCTGGAGAGGTATCAGTGATTGTAAACAACCCACTTGAACTATCCTGCATTGCTTCTGGAATCCCTGCCCCTAAGGTTTCCTGGATGAAAGATGGCCGGCCCTTTCTGCAGACAGATCAAATACAGATTCTGGAAGGAGGAGCCATTCTTCGAGTATCCAGTGCTCAGGTAAATGTCACCATTAACACAATTATTTTATCTGCTTAAGGATCTTATTCCATAATAAATGATAACTGATGAATGATTACATCTGTGTATCTTAATAATCACTGATCTCTAGAGTTTTGCAAAGGGTATAATATCCATGACTGGAGAGACGAGAAGGAGGAAGATGAAGAATCTAATATAACATTATGAAGAAAACAAGATACCTTCTCATTAACTTAACCATGATTTTCAAAAGTCGATGTGTTAATGTGTTTCCTGATGCTCATACTTTTTTTCTATGTAGTTCTTTACTAACCAGCAGAAAACTGGACAGCATACAATGTGTGAGATTTCAGAGAGCACTTTGATCTCCAAAATTAAACTAGCCAACATGGAAGGCTGGAGAAACAGTTTTAAGCAATGACCTTTCAGTAAAATTCAATGGTTGTTTTACTTTATGTTTAAAGAAACTGATCAGAAATATGAACATATTAAATATAAATCTAGGTTATATTATTCTAAATATTTTTCATGTTAACAAGAAAGGCAAACTTTATATTGCAAAGTTTCTTCATTGAATCTCTTATGCTTTCTTTCATAAACTTCAGATAAAATAACAGCAATAATAATAATAAATAACATCATTTGCATATTCTTGGGGTCCAAAAGATAATGAGACATGCTATGTTTTGTTGGTTGCCATAGAAATATATATATAATAAAAATTAGATAAAAGAATTAAATTCTTGTTACTGATACTGTTATAACCATCATTCTCTATGACATGGAATAACAAGATTTATCTTGAAAGAGCCACAGAAACTAACCATACTGAATAATGGAGCCAGTAGACCTCAGCACAGTTCACTCTCGGTGTCAAGGAACCTTCTTCTCCTTTCATTCCAAACATATCAGGAACCCAGAAAGGTCAGGTTAAACTTTCAAATCATCCACTGAATCAAAACTCTTCAAGAACTCTCCTTCTCTCTCAAGGAAGTCAGATTTCATGCAAGATACCACCAGACGTGAGGCAAGCAAACCAGTGGACACAGCAGTGGGACAGAAAATGAAACACGACCAAGCCTCAAGCTTGCCCCTGCTTCTGCTGCCAATGTTGTGCTTGCTGCCTTGGCACTTTGGGTACACCTGTTACGGCATTTACTACATTAGATTTTACACACCTGAATGGCGTCTTTTGATGTGCTTCTTGTCTACATGCCATTATACCTGGCACATAACGTCTACTTAGCAAATTCTGAATTGCATGGTACAGGCACTAGTTTCCTGAATTATCTTTCATCCTAAACTAAGTCTGTGGCTTGCTTCAAGGCAAGAGATGCCCATCCCGTAATCAAATACATTTATTCAGCTCTGTGACTACACTTTCTTCTCCTGAAGCATGCATGGCATATGTCAACAACTCTCAAAAGTAAAAAAAAAAAAAAAAAATCTACTTAATTATCATTTTTCGAACTGATCAGCAGAGCACACTTTAAACTGTTACTATAATAAGGACACTGAGCATCCAGAAGGAAACGAGTTGTTGGGAAATATTTCCTGGCGGAAGTAAATGTTGAGCAGGCGCCAATAATGCATTAAGTTTGACCAACTGACAACGAATGAAGGGGATTTTGTCAGTCTGGAGTGAGCTGGAGGTGACAGAGAAGAGTTAGAGGCTCTAAAGAGACAATGAGAAAATCAAACTTTATTCTCTAAAAAAGGATGTGTGTGTGTGTGTGTGTGTGTGTGTGTGTGTGTGTGTGACATATGCATGGGAATACACAGAGCATGTGGAGGCCAGAGCAAGATGTCAGGAGTGCCTCTCTGGTACTGTCAACCTTATTGGCTTGAGAAGTTGTCTGTTACTGAGCTGGAAGTTTGCCTTTCGGCTAGGGCGACAGACCACAGAACTCTCGTGACCCTCGTAGCTCGTCTCCCCATTGCTGAGGTTACAGGCACAGGCAGCCATGTGTCTCTCTTTAAATAGCTGCTGGATATTTGAACTCAGGTCCTTGTGTATTCATGGCTAGTATTCTTCTCCACTAAGCTCTCTCTCCCAGACTTCCATTTTCTAATTCTTTTTTTTTTTTGGTTTTTCGAGACAGGGTTTCTCTGTGTAGCCCTGGCTGTCCTGAACTCGATTTGTAGACCAGGCTGGCCTCGAACTCGCAAAGATCCGCCTGCCTCTGCCTCCCAAGTGCTGGGATTAAAGGCGTGCGCCACCACTGCCCGGCCATTTTCTAATTCTTAATCAAAGGCTTATGTGAACATTTGCCTAACATATCTTTTTAAAGTTTTTCAAACACTCTAGTCTTAAATTTTTTAAAGGAATTTGTGCAGCCTAACAAAAATGTTTTTAATAACTCATAAAGTTAAATTTGAATATACAAATTTTTAAATGCCAATATTCTGAGAATGTTCAAGTAATAAAATATATGAGATGGCTAGAGATTTCTTACTTTTATAAAATATATTTTTGTAAATAGTAAGGTCGCCTGTTTACCAGAATACTATCTCCAGATGTGGTATCCATATAATGCCAAACATACAGATGAAAAACAACTTCCAAAAGAAAACATTCATAAGGACTTTTAAATAATTGGCTTGGGTTTTAGTCAGATAGGTTCTGCTGTCAAACAGAATCCTGTCACCGTATATCTCAGTGACAGAGTCAAGGTGTGGTGCTTTGTTTTTCAGTTGCTTTTCTAAATACACTACATTTCCTTCAGAAAAAGTATAATTGAAGTTTATGATCTGCAACTTGAACCTGTGTACACCATTTTTTCAAATTAAGTATTGAGCATCTGTGATTCCATATTTGGTACTGGAACTTTTATAAACATACATAAATGCACATAGCTATACACTTACATATGCCTTTTTATGTTCTTTTATTAGTTTCTAAAACTTCTTTGAACATAGTTTTGTACATAACAGAGATGTCAGCTAATGTGCAATATCAAAACACTAACCATAGTGATAAAGTTGGTTTTATCTGTTGCACTTCCTCATGTTGTTTTACTTTCCATGGTAGTCTTACTAATTCTAGTGAATTCCCATCACCAGCATTGTAACACTATCTTTGTTTGTTTGGGTGTTGTAGGTGGAAGATACAGGAAGATATACCTGTCTGGCATCCAGTCCTGCAGGGGATGATGATAAAGAATATTTAGTGAGAGTACATGGTAAATTTGGTAATTTATGTTTGATCCACTCACAAAACTAGTTAGAAACTATATTAGAGAAAATCTTGACATTATTGATAAATATATATTTTGATAATATATATTTATAATTATAATTATAATCATATATAATTATGATAAATATATATTTTACAAATGTTATTGTTGCAATCAATAACATATATGCTCTTTGGGATGTAGTTCAGTGAAGTTTTGAGCTATCTGCCTTCTTTTCCCACACACACAAAAAAAAATCAAATATTTTGATTTAAAAAATAATAGAATATGCTGGGTGTGGTGGCTCACGCCTTTAATCCCAGCACTCGGGAAGCAGAGGCAGGTGGATCACTGTCAGTTAGAGGCCAGCCTGATCTATAATGAGTCCAGGATAGCCAGGGCTACACAGAGAAACCCTGTCTCAAAAAAAAAAAACAAAAAACAAAAAAAATAGAATACAAATTACAATCATGAAGAGAATAAAAATAATCCTTAGTCTTACCACACAAGGATACATTTTTTTTCATGTGAATATTTTACTGCAAAAAAATGTGATCATAGCTGGATATAATAACATAAATCTGTAGTCCTAGGTTCTGGGGAAGTTGAGGCAGGAAGATTGCTTAAGCCTGGAGTTTGCAACTGACTGGGGAAACCTAGGAAGATACTAATATTAAAAGGCGATAATACAGAACACAGAATTTAAGTCACTTTATGTCTCACTTAGTGGTGTGATGAACCTTCTTAGGTTAACAAATATATATATATATATATATATATATATATATATTAAGATTTACTTATTTATTTATTGTGTATACAGTATTCTGACTGCATGTATGCCTGAACTCCAGAAGAGGGCACCAGATCTCATTGTAGATGGTTGTGAGCCACCATGTGGTTGCTGGGAATTGAACTCAGGACCTTCAGAAGAATAGCTAGTGTTCTTAACCTCTGAGCCATCTCTCCAGTCCCAACAAATATATTTTATACCATCATTTTTAAGGTTTCATGTTGTCCTACATCTAACTCCATGTTTGAGGATATTTAGGCAGTTTCTGTCTTTGTATCTATATTGACAATATGTTGCCTTTTGCCTTTATTTTTAAAATTTCCTACAATACACTTATTTGTTTACACATGCATGCACGTGCACATAATATACTCTTAAAGATTTTGAAAATTACTCCCTTGTTACTTTTCAGAAAGTTTGTATTAACTAGGCCCTTTTGAATGCTACTTTTATATAGAAATTTAAATCACTCTTCATGGGGAGGATTGTTTGAAAACTAAACATATCTTTATCTAATTTTCAGTGCCTAACTGAGTAAACAATGCAAGTTGTCTGGAACTGAAGTATCCTTGATATCCCTACTCAAAGTTTAGACTTACCTAAGTAAACCAAAAATATGATTTACTGAGAAATATATCTGATCTGTATAAATCAAGAAAAATGGACATAGTTCTTCATATTGTGATGAGCAGTTTCCCTGACTTGGTAATTTTTTGATAGTCAGGGAAAGTATTACCCAGTGTGGATGCTGACTGAAGGACATCTATGTGCTTCCATTTCCTTACCATCTGTGAAATTGTGATGATGTGATTATCTTATTATTCATGTCTTTATTGGAAAGATTTTATTATTTAATCAATATGAAAGTGCTAAATAATAAAGATCCAATTTGTTATCTTCACCGTAAATTAAATGACTAACAGTTGAAGTTCACGCCTCTTTTATCTTATGGTAACTAACCATTGCTGGCCAGTGACAGATCATTTATACCGCATTTATCAAATGCACTTGACATGGTGTTCTCATGCTTAGTGCCTCCTAATATTGCTGGACTGGATGAAGCCCAGGACTTCACTGTGTTAAGGAACAGACAGGTGACATTGGAATGCAAGTCGGATGCTGTGCCCCCACCTGTGATCGTGTGGCTCAAAAATGGGGAACAATTACAGGTAAACCTTCTGCTTGACTCCACAGATCTGTTTTTAAAAGGCAAAAATAGTTGGGGAGCCTTTGGTAAGTAGTCAAAGTCTGATCACCTTCCAGCTACTGGTCACTCCCAACTGCACAGGCAGGCACAGGGGCCTTCCGCCAACTGCCTTCCCTTTCCAACCTTTGCTTAGTAGTTGACTTGGGCCAAAAACCAGATATTTAAACTTATGACCCACTAGAAATTGGCATGTGATTCTGAAGCCTATATATTGAAGTCCAAATTGAAACTCTCATCTCTGTCTTAAATTAAAAGGGCTCCAAAACATCAAAACATCAGCACTGGTCTACCATGTCTCCAGGATGAATCTGTTATTGAATATCCCTGGTTGGAATTTGGGCTCAAGGAGTGGCCTGACACATCTGTGATATCCCTACAGATAGATTTCTGAGATCAGAATCCCAAGGAACAGCCCAAGATTCTCTAAGGCTCCCCGTGCTTGGGTGATGCCTCCCTGCTGACAGAGCATCAACTCAAGAGTCCCACCAACCATTTACAGCCAGACGAAAGCTGACTTTGGTTATCCTAATTCTGGTAGTTACTGGCTTCCAGAAAAAAAAAGCCCTAAATGGGACTGAGAAAGGCTTGATTTGAGTCATCCACCCTGCCTTGCTTCTCATTGTTTGATAGCATCAAAAGCACTGTACCCTTGACTTAATCAAAGTCATTGTAAGAGTGAGAGGGACTTTAGCTATTACATAAACAAACCTTGTCAAATGGCAACTCTGTGGTTTATTCTGGTTATTTTTGCTGTATAAAATAGTATTTGAGGTCTGGAGAGATGATACAGTGGTTAAGAATGCTGGCTACTTTCTCAGAGAGCCTGAGTTCCTTTCCTAGCCCCCATGCTGGGTGCCTCACAACCAATTTTAACTCAAGCTCCCACACCCTTTTCTGACCTTCACAAGTATCCTAACACACATGCACCCAAAGCATATACCCCTAAGCGCGCGCGCGCGCACACACACACACACACACACACACACACACACACACACACACACAC
>CAJQZJ010032614.1:2204560-2216386 GCA_907164525.1 Lophiomys imhausi | reverse complement strand
CACACACACACACACACACACACACACACACACACACACACACACACCACACACCACAGAGAGAGAGAGAGAGAGAGAGAGAGAATTATTAGTAGATCCAGATAGTCTACATCATCCAGATGAGAGGAAATCATCACCACACCATATCTGTGCATGACAAATGGCCCATCATTTAGTTTGCCTTTATTGGTGGTGGCTTGATCATATGCAGTGTTATAATCTTCTTAAACACTGTCATACTACTGTAATTTTCTTAAATATGTGTATCTAGATGCGCACTCACCAACATTCAAGAAGATATGTAGATTTCCCTTCATAACAGTCCCTTTGGATTTTAACACAAAGAATTTTACAACATACTGGGTGACCTGCACAACTAATATCTCTAATACTAAAATTAAAGTTCAGTCTTTGTATTCCCACATGAACTCTATGATTAATAAAATGCCTGTTCTGGGACTCTCATGATTAACCACAGATGTGCTTTTCATTAAACCAGCCCACTTTCTGTTCTTTATTTAAAGTGAAGCTGTTCCAGCATTAACATTCTTTGACCATTATTTGGCTAAAGAGAAATAAGAAATATCAACTTTAATTTGCATCAGACCCAAGCTGAATTTTGTTCAAGCCTCTTTCACAGAGGGCCAAATTTCACATACTGTATCAGGGATTTAAATCCTTCTCCCCACTTATGCTTTATTTTCAAATGCAAGTTGTCTTGAGTGAGACTTCAAGAGTCAGACTTTAATTATATTTATTCTAAGCTAGATTAGTATAGACAAAGCTAGTCACTTCACTTAAAGTTCTCCTTACGTCTCTGGATCCTTAGTGAAAACTATGCTATTTATTTTAACTAGATTGCTGTGTTTGTTTCTTGTTCAGTTCCTCCAAGCATCAGTGGTGGTCCCCAGAGTCTTGTCACTCTCTTAAATAAGTCAATTGCACTGGAATGCCTTGCTGAAGGTGTGCCAACCCCAAGAATAACATGGAGAAAGGATGGGGCTGTGCTAGCTGAGAGCCAGACAAGGTAACAGTTCTCAAAAGGGAAGAAAATATTGTAATGAGAAATTGAGATATGAATCTTCAAATTATTTTTTCTAATGAATTATTTTGGTCTTGCTGTGTTTAGAATTAATATTTTTATCCTAAGATGAGAATTAAATTTAGTATTTTACAAGCATAATTCCTATGATTATTATTCATCAAGAACAAAACTATCTGCTACATACCTTCACATTGCATCCTTTCCCTCCTCCAATGGCATTGTTAATATGTGTCACCTAAAACAGAAAAAGACTAACACTAGATTTCATCAAGTCTTTAACATTCATCTGAATCACAGTGTAAATAATTGAAAAGGCTTGAATCTTAAGAGCTTATCTGTGATCTTTCTTTTAGATACTCCATTTTGGAAAATGGATTCCTTCATATTCAGTCAGCACATGTCACAGATACCGGACGGTATTTATGTATGGCGACCAATGTGGCTGGAACAGACCGTAGGCGAATAGATTTACAAGTTCATGGTAAGAATACATTTACAAAAATCCATTCCGGCTTTGGGTCATTGTTTTTTTAATCTGAAACTATTGATCTCATGAAGACCTTTACCTCAAAGGCTAAGCATATTCCACTGCATTATGGACAAGAGAAGGCCTATGCTGTCTCTTTACTGTGGGTAATTTCACCATAGTACAATGTGTGACAATTTGCTGTGACTTAATTATATGGAAAACTACTAATAGCAAATTTCAAGTCACCAGAAATATTTCAAATAACTTGTTCTTTGCTGAGTATGTTTCCCTCTTATTATTTTAGTTCCTCCATCTATTGCTATGGGTCCTACCAATGTAACAGTGACAGTGAATGTCCAAACTACTCTAGCCTGTGAAGCTACTGGGATACCAAAACCATCAATCAGCTGGAGAAAAAATGGACATCTTCTTAATGTAGATCAAAATCAAAATTCATACAGGTAATAGTAATTCATCTATTATAATTTTAAATTTTTTTACTGACACAATTATAGTAGTTATTGGTACTACATGATAATTCAACACATTTATACGATACATAGTGATTAGATCCTGAAAATGGCATGTCTATCACCCCATATGTGCATATTTTTTGGTGTTAAAAGCATCAAAAATCTACCAGGCGCTGGTGGCACACACCTTTAATCCCAGCACTCAGGAGACAGACGCAGTATTTTTCAAGTATACATGCATGTCCATGTAATTACATGTACATGAGTACATGTGGAGGTATAACAGACTTCCATAAAGCACATGTGTGTGCATATAAAAGTCTGAGGCTGATGTCAAGAATTATCGTCAACTGTGCTTCTCTCTTCTATCACTGTGTCAGGATCCCTCAGTCAGCCTGCTTACCTGTATAGCTATTCTTGCTAGCAGCTTACTCTAGGTCCCATCTCTGCCTTCCAAGTCTGAAACTACATATTGGCCACTGTGTCTGCTTGATGTTTATGTGGATTACTGGGCATCTGACTACTGGTCTTCATATCTGTGAAGCAAGTGTTTCACCATTGAGCAATCTCCCAAGCCCCACACCAAACTGCTTCTATTCCAGTATTGCACAGTTTGAAGAAAAGTGATGCTCTAATTTAAACTTATGTTAAATCAGGTGTGACTGTTTCTAAGCCTCCTAAATATTCATTTTGCTTATTAATTATAAGCTAAGGAATGATTATTAAGAGATTTGCATAGATACACATATTACACATGTTAAATATATGCATTGCATATACCATGTATATATATAGTATATATATATATATATGGGCATAAATTTGTCTACACACATGCACTTGGTACATCTCCTAATTAGCCATGGCATGGAAAGAAGCCTGTAAAGCAGTGGGGGAAGTGAAACAGATAGACCTCTACTCACTTACATATCATATAAGTAACCAGATATCCACCATCCACCATCCAAATCACTGATAAACTGTGAGATGCTTTATGTGAAGCATTTCACATGGAGCCAGGAATGCATTCTATGCTGTTAAGCTGTTAAGCAGTGGCTGTCGATATCCTTCGTCCACTAGGAGAAGAAGTTTGACTATGATACATATATTCAGATAATGTAAGGTTCAGTGTTCGGGCAATTCTTCCAGGCAGCTGTTTCTCACACATATAAAGCTTAGATCTTTTACCATATAAAGTGATGTTTTGACATGTAAAAATTGTATCAGATAAATGACTCTTGTTTAACATAAAGGAGCAGCTCTTTCCCTTGGCTCGTCTCAGCACCTTTCATACCAACTGCAAAATACATGGAAACTGACTTAGGGAATCTCATGTCTGGACTCTCCACTAGGCTCCTTTCTTCCGGTTCACTTATAATTGTCGCCCCCTCTGTGGATGACACTGGCAGTTACGAGTGTACGGTGACAAGCAAGGCTGGAGAGGACAAGAGGACGGTAGATCTCACTGTGCAAGGTAGAACTGGCTTGGAAGTCAATAGGAAGGCTCGTAGTGCTGTCTTTTCAGTGGACAGCCTCCCTTCATAACAACTTGACACTCACTCCCTGAGCAGCATGGAGAAGAGGGACACAATGGCTTTGGAAGTGTGAAGGGACAGAATGGAGACACGTGGTTTTCTCTTGTTGATGTTTCAGTTCCTCCCAGCATAGCTGATGAGCCTATGGACTTCCTGGTAATGAGACAGTCCCCGGCAGTCATGACCTGCTCCGCTTCTGGAGTTCCAGTTCCCTCAATTCACTGGACCAAAAACGGCATAAGACTGCTCCCCAGAGGAGAAGGCTATCGCATTCTGTCCTCAGGTAACAAAACTATATTCTGTGCATCTATTCTCACTGATTGGAGTCGTTAGCGATGGGCAGCCTTGCCCAACCTTTTGTTACAACATAATGAATAATTTAAAAATCTTTTATTCCTAAAATGCAATTAATGTAAGAAAATAAAGTAGGTTAAAAAAAAGAAAGGAAAGAAAGAAAAAAGAGGCTAGAAACAAAATAACATGTAATATCTAAAACTTATATGATATAATAAACGTGTCACAGGTATACTAAAAACAAATTCTCTCCTTACTGGAAGTCATCCTTTTTCCACTGACCAAATAAAATGTTTATTTATGCCTAAGACAGAATTATACTGTCTTGAGACTAAGTGACTAAGATAAGCTTCTTGGTTAATTTTTTTCTTTTTTTTTTTCTATTCTTCTCTCATACAATACACCCTGACTGCAACCTCCTCTCCCTCCGTTCCTCCCAGTCCTCTTCACCTTCCCTCTCCCCAAGACCCATTGCTCCTCCACTTTTTAACTTTCGTTTAAAATCTTTTTATTTTTTTTTATTGTGTGAACTTCATACCATGCACCTTGTTCCCACTCATCTCCCACCTTCTAGGACCTTCCCTCCACCCTTGCAACATCTCCCAACAGAAAAAAATTCTCATGGTGGAAGCTGTAGTGTATCATAGCACATCTTACAATATTCCCCCTTGTCCACACTTTTCTGCTTACAAATGCCCACTCCAATGACTCCCTCATCTGGTATGAAGCCTCTGACTTCTGCCACTTTGTCAATACTGCAACCTCACTTGGACTTCTCTCAGACATACTGTTGTCCTGTTTTATGGAGATCCTGCAGTTCTGGCCTCTTTATGCACTCCAGCAGTTCATGCATGGGGTAGATGTTGGGGTGGGCTAAGTCAAAGCCCTGATTCTGGGCCTGCAACCCCCACGTCCAGGGTCAGCTCTACTGTGCTATCTAGGTAAGGTGCAGGGCCTGCTCTCCTAAGTGCTACAGCATGTAAGGGGCTGGGTCAGCTCTCCTGCTCTCATGACCCCATCAGGGACAACTTTCCCATCTGCTGCCTGTGGCAAGGGCAAAAGGGAGGGGTGAGGATCTCTCGCTCACCAACACCACTGTTAAGCAGACAAAAGACAAGACTGGCTTTCCCACACTGACACCCTCAGGGCTGGCTCACCCACAATGCCCACATCCAAGGCCAGCTGTACTGCGCTGCCCAGGCAAGGTATAGGGGCTGCTATCCTGAGTGCTGCTGCTGGTGAAGGACATTATCAGTTGTCCTGCTCTCATGACCCCAGGGCCAGATCTGTCACCTGTTACAGGTAATGACAGGTGAGGGAGAGGAGGGTTTTTATCTCTTGTCCATACCACAGGGAGGCAGGTGGTAAGGCCAGTTTTCCAAGCTCACATCCTTAGGGCCAGCTCATTTGCACCTCATAAAATGGGTGGGGCCTGCTCTCCCAAGTACTGCAGCTAGCTAGGGGCAGGATCAGCTCTTCTGCTCTCATGTCTCTAGAGTCATTTTCCCCATAATGCCCAGGTGGTGGGTGGACCAGTTCTGCACAGCCCTCAGAAATCAACATGTCCCCAGGTGGCATCCCAGACCAGGGATGTCCACCTGGCTTTCAGTGGTAACAGACCTCTGCTGCTGCAGGGCCATGGGCCCAGATATGGTCTCTGTTGCCAGCAGAAGCGAGGACCCCATCATAGGACTAAATGGCATCATCAGCTACTCACATCAGGTTGTTCCTCACCACCCTCAAGTCTCTAGTCCTGCCTCTCTTTGTTGTGCCCAATCCTTCTGTTTCTATTTCTCTTCCATTTCTTCAACTCTAACTTGCTCCTCCTAGTTGTTCTCTGAGTGTCTTGGCTTGTCTCAGGAATGGCCTCAGGAGTGCCATGTCCCACTTGTGCATTGCACATTATGACCTGGCAAGAGTCATCTTCAGTATGGTCTGACCCCAGCTTTTTGTGGCACCAAACTGATGTTCATCTCAGGCTAAATCCCTGTCCAGACCCCATGGAACTAGTCTGGTGGTTGTCTATGTCTTGTTCCTTGCTTAGCTCTTCCGGATGTACATCTTCCTGGGGTCTGTGGGCCCAGGCAGGGTTTTTCTAGTCTCTGACTTGCTTCATGTCCTGGGACTCTGTAGGATATTTGCCCAGTGATCATCACAGGTTAGCTACCTGTCTGGGCTCCCAGGCACCTAACTTCTTGTGATCTCTGGATTGCTTTTTAGGGAATGTTAGGTCACTGTCATTCAAATGTTCACAGATCAGAACACTGACTGTAAACATAGTCTCTCTCCTCTCTGCCATCTGCTGATGTACATGTGACACAGCAGTAACATCTGTAATGCCTTTAGAGGCAGGTGCTCCTCCATTTTTTAAAATTTATTTATTTATTGCTTCAGGTTACATCTCCATCATAGTGTCCTCTTTCCACCCCTCCAAGTCCCACCCTCCCACCCTTTACCCCCTAACCCTTCCATCCCACTCCTCTGGAGTGGAGTGTCCCTACCTAACGGTCCCCTGCCCCAGTTCAGCAGTCATATGAGGGCCAAGAGCCTCCTCATACACTGGGGGCCTACAAGGCAACACCACTAGGGAAAAGTGTCTCATTGACAGGGAAAAAAAAGAAAAAGTCTATGTCTATGTCCATGTTCCCTTTGGTGCGTTGGTTGTAGTATAGATATCCTGTACTATATAGCTAAAATCCGACTATAAGTGAATAGATGCCATGTGCATCCTTCTGAGTCTGGGTTAGCTCACTCAGGATGAGCTTCTCTAGTTCCATCCATTTGGCTGCAAATTGCATAATTTCATTGTTTCTGATAGCTGAGTAATATTCCATTGTGTAGATGTACCACAGTTTTTTAATCCATTCTTTGGTTGAGGGACATCTGGGGTTGTTTCCAATTTCTAGCTATTATAAATAAGGCTGCTAATGAACATAGATGAGGAAAATTCCTTGTGATTCAGTGAGGAGTCATTTGGATGAATACCCAGAAGTGGTATGGCTGGGTCCCGAGGCAAAGCTATTCCAAGTTTTCTGTGACCTCCATAGTGGTTGCACAAGCCTGCACTCCCACCAGCAGTGGAGGAGGGTTCCCCTTTCTCCACACCCTCGCCAGCATGTGATGTCATTTGAACTTTTGATCTTAGCCATTCTGACAGGTGGGAGATGGAATCTCAGAGTCGTCTTGAGTTGCATTTCTCTGATGGTTAAGGATGCTGAGCATTTCTTCAAGTGTCTCTCAGCCTTTGCTCCTCCATTTTTAAAGTTCATATAATTGAGGACAGTGCCTGGTATCCTCCTCTGGCCTCCACTGTGCTGACTGGGTATGTACACATGCATACACCAATAAATAAATACAAAGGAGGATGCCAGGCACTGTCCTCTATTACTCTCCAACTTAGTTTTTGAAACAGGGTCTCTCACTGTACCTGAAGTTTGACGTTTTAGCTGTGTGGGCTGACCAGCAAGCTCCTAGGATCTGCCTGTTTCTACTCCCCCAAGGATAGGCTTACAGGTACATGTGGCCATGCCTGTTTTTGTTTTGTTGTATTTCTTTTGGCTTAGTTTTTGTTTTTGATCTGGGTGCTAGGGAACAGAACTTAGGTTTTCTTGTTTGTATAGCAAGGGCTCTCACTCACTGGCCCAACTCCCCAGCCACTATGTCTGTATTTAAAGCAAAAGACACCAAAAAGGAATGAAGAAGAGTGAAGCACATTGTTAAGGGTTCAGAGCTGGGAAAAATGTGTCAGTGATAAAATGATCAGTTTAAATATAGCTGAGCTTAAACCCTTGAGACACAGAAGCAAAGAAGACTGGCTGATAAGCAGTTGAAAATAAAACCTTGGAGCAATGAGAGGAGGCAGGAAATTATTCCTGGCTGGATGAAATTCCATGCCGCAAGACAGGATGAATATACAATGTAATGGAAGAGAGAGAAGAGGAATGTAAGGAGAGACTAGGAAAACCTAGTTGTATACCAAGCATTAAGAAACAAAATGGAGGAATGGAAGGCCCCCTCGTTGCTTCTTTCATCTGGCACACCCTGACACAGGTCATAATTCAACACATGCCAGGTTAGACTGAGGAGATAACTCAGTTGATAAAGTGCTGGCTAACTAAGCATGTAGACCAGAATTTGACCCCCAGAACCCATGTAACAGCCAGGCATGATGGTGTATGAATGCAATCCCCTTGCTGGATAAAAAGGTCAGCCAGTCTAGCCTAATCACCAAGCCTCATGTTCCAGTAAGAAATTCTGCCTCAAAAATCAACAGATGTCCAAGGAACAACATCTGAGTTTGACTATAGTCATGCCTGGACACATGTACACCCATCTTCATGAACGTATATGAATGTGTACACACACACAACAAAGAGAAATGTCAGGTCTGTTCATTGGCTAACCTTGTTCCCACATTGCTTAATGTAAAGTCCTCCAAAAGCAGTAATAAACCATAATAAACCATTTAAAAAAAAGTTCATATAATTGAGCAAGAAAGCTTGGGTAGTAAATACCATAATTTATTTTTTGACAATGGCAATAGCCAATATTTGTACAGTTTATAGTACTGATAAAAAACAATTTAACTAAATGAATATATAGGTGATTTTCACTGAAAAAATCCTGTAGTGGGCATGTATACTGAAGACAAATTGAGTAGCAACTTGTCTTGAGATTTCATGAGGATGTGTATTCTGTTCTTCCCCCCTTTTTTCCTTTGTATTTATTCTTCTCTCATACAGTATGTCTTAACCATAGCTTCCACTCCCTTCACTCCCCACAGTCCCTTCCCCCAACTCTTCTCTCCCTCAGACCCACTGCTTCTCCATTTCCTTCAGAAAAGAGCTGCCCTCCCAGTTATGTCAACCAAACATGGCATATAAAGATGCAGAAGACTAGGCACAAACCCTCATGCCAAGGCTGGACAAGGCAATGGAGGACGAGGCAGTAGGAGGAGAGCGGTTTTAAGAGCAGACAAAAGAGTCAGAGACACTCCCACTCCTACTGTTAGGAGCCTCACAAAACCTCAAGCTAAACTATATTGCTCTAAGAGAATTTATGTGTTTTTTAATTGATGGTAAATAATAGGACATTAACTCTAAGATTTAGCTTTGGTTTTAAGACAGAATATTTTGGTTATCTCAAATAAATAAATTGATTAGAATTTTATTGTAAAACAGAAGGTCACTATACTGGTGTAATCACAAAATACTGTTCGAGAAAACAGTATAGAACTTTCTTGGGATGTTAAGCAGAGTTGCTATAAAGGCAGTGCTCCCTCCAGAGTCTGTACCCAAGGTGCATGAAATTCTGTCTGCACCTGTCCATTAGAGATGCTCAGAGTCATCCCCAACAGCTGAAATGGAAAGCAATTCAGATGCCCATCAAATGGTGAACAGGTACACAAAAGTGGTAATGTCCACAACAGGAGATCTGTTTGGCTGTAAAAAAGGGGATATGATATTACACATGCTAAAATGAATGAATCTCAAAAGCATGCTTACAGTGAAATTAGTCCGTAGCAAAACCAAAAAAGCTGTGTGCAGTTTCACCTTGACATACCACTCAGAAAATGCAAACCTATAGAGTCAGCAGATGGATGGATATGGTCCAGTGCTGGGTTTGGAAGCTGTTTTTTGGAAGGTTTCTGAAATTAGATTGCGGTTATCATTAATTAACTTTGGAAATATATTAAAAAAAACTAATTACATAGTTAGTATACTTAATGACTCTTCTGGTAAGTAAAGTACACATCCATAAAGCTATTAAGTACTTGTTGGTAGCTTCAAAAAAAAAAAAACACAAGAAAGACACAACTTACTAAATTCAGAAAACAAAGATATAATCTATATTAAAACGTTTTTATGGGAGACAGAGGCAGAAGGATTGTAAGTTCCAGGTCAACTTGGGCTACATATGAAATTTCAGGATAGTCTGGGCTATGTGTCAAGACTCTTACAAAATCAAACAAACAAGAAAAAAAATAAATAAAAACACTTTCTTTTCCTATTAGGAGTAATTGAGATATTTGCTACCCAATTAAACCATGCCGGAAGATACACTTGTGTTGCTAGGAATGCAGCTGGCTCAGCACACCGACAAGTAACCCTTCGTGTTCAAGGTATGGAAGGTTGTTTGTTTTCTAAAATCTTTCTGGGTGGTGTGGAGTTCTTCTCTAGCATATACAAGTCCTGGGGTTTGCTCCCAGCACCACACTTTAAAAGTTTGCCGATGTTGGGAGTAGGGCTAATTATGTATTTGTCTTTTTATTGTCATGTTTATTCTTAAAAGATGGTGCTATGTAAAACTTCAAGTCATGGCAATGTCTTGGGATAGTCAATAGACTAAAAAAGTCTGTTTAGTCAACAGACTAAAATTGCACATGATTACAAACCACATAGAGCGAGTTAAAAATATGTTTCTTCTTTGGTTTTTATGATCTCTTCCAACATCAATTTTTCCACCAGAGTTTTCAACTACAGCTGCTATATAGCAAGATCTAAAGAGTATAAAAAGAGCAGTCATTTCTCTTTTCTCTGTACAGTCAACTCACTGGTGTTTGGGGTTGTGGATTTAGCACCTTGAAAGTCATCACTATAGCAGGCAGCTCTGCTTTACGATAAGCAATGCTGTTCTTTTTGTTGGTTGGCTTTTGCAGAGCCTCCAGTGATTCACCCCCAGCCAAGTGAACTAGATGTCATTCTAAACAACCCCATCTTGCTACCATGTGAAGCAACAGGAATACCCAGTCCATTCATTACTTGGCAAAAGGAAGGCATCAACGTTATTACCTCAGGTACCTACCATGATTTCGATAAAGACGATTGCAGCATACGTAGTGCTTTGTAATTCAGAAATTTGTACGCCTTCTTATAAAGTATAAATAAAATTTCTTTTCACTCTGCTTTTATGACTATGGTGTAGGCAAAAGCCTTGCTGTTCTTCCTAGTGGCAACTTACAGATCTCCAGAGCTGTTCGAGAGGATGCTGGTATCTACATGTGTGTGGCTCAGAACCCAGCTGGTACAGCCTTGGGCAAAATCAAGCTGAATGTACAAGGTACTTGAGTAATCCATCCTCTATGTCTTCAAAGATGTTTGTAACAATATATACTAATTGTTTATATGTAGATAGAATGCTTGCTCCATCCCCCAGCTCTCATCACTCTTAGCTTGTAGCATCTTACTGTTTTCCCTAGGAAAGTTCTAGGGCCCAGAGCCTTTCTACAGAAGATGGTGTAATATGTTCTTTTTACCTCATGTGATAAAACTAGGACCTCCACCCTGATTTTAACTTCTATGAAACTCTACTTGATACAATTCACTTTCTATGACTTTGGCTACCCATAGTTAAACACAGTTTAAAAGTATCAAATGGAATATCCCAGAAATGAATAGCTTGTAAGTTTTCATTTCTTCCAAGGAATATAATAAAATCTTTCCTTCAATGTGAAATGTATCTAACTAGCAAGTCCATGAACTCAGTCTCTTAGTCTCAGCATCAGATGGCCTGTCACAGGAGCTGGCACTTATAACCAGGTTCCTTTCTTTCACTCCCAGATAGGCTCAAACTACAGAAGCTGCAATACTAACAATTCACATATATGCTACCAAAATTGAACAGTGTTTCCTGTGGCTGACAAATGGAAAGAACAGTGTGACATTTTAAGAGAGAATGGGATAGCAAAAGACCACAGCCATATAGTATATCAATTGTCCTGCTTCATTTGAGAGTATTATTGATCTCTTACAGCACTCATTATAAATTAAACTTTATCATAGGCATATGTATGGAAAAATATTGAGTATATGAAGTTCTGTAATATCATCAGTTTCAGACATCCAGAGGGTCTAGCAATATATCAACTCTGAACAGTGAACAAATGTGCTTGGTCTTGTTCATGGTAGCATGTTTAGTAAGCTTGTTTTTTTATTTATTTTGTTTTTATTTCTCTCTCTCTCTCTGTGTGTGTGTGTGTGTGTGTGTGTGTGTGTGTGTGTGTGTGTGTGT
>CAJQZJ010032614.1:2192721-2204550 GCA_907164525.1 Lophiomys imhausi | reverse complement strand
TGTGTGTGTGTGTGTGTGTGTGTGTGTGTGTGTGTGTGTGTGTGTGTCTGGGTATGTACACATGAGTGCTGATGCCAACAGAAGCTAGAAGAGGGTGTCAGATCCTATGGATCTAGAGTTGCAAGCAGTTGTGAGTAGTCCAATGTGGGTGCTGAGAACTGAATTCTGTTCCACTGTAAGAGCAGCAAGTGCTCTTAACTACTAAGGTCATTTATCCAGCCCCTTTAAGAGGAAAAATAAGCTGAAGCTGTTGAGGTGGCACTGAATTAAAAGTACTTGTCACCAAGCCTAATGACCTGAGTTTGATTCCTAGGAACACATGATAGAAGGAGAGAATTCACTCCCACAAGTTGTTCTCTGACCTCCACACATGGGCTGTGTGTGCATACACAAGCGAATAATAATAAAATATCATTTTCAAATTGCAATAAGGCTCTACATTGATACTTTGGTTATATGGTAAAATATGTGTAATATACACTTTAACAACTACAGCTAAACTAACTTGATGAAAAAACAGGGATTGTGTGTGTGAGAGAGACAGAGACAGACAGACAACAATAGACAGAAACAGTGAGATATAGAGGGGAAGGAAGAAAATTTTCATGATAAAATGCCAATTTCATAATGTAATTTCTATGTCTTGTATGGAGTACTTTCTAGAATATGAAGTAAAAAGCTAATAAGTTCAAGATATTAAATTTAAATGAGTAAATCCTGAATTTCCTAAAGTATGTTTTTTTCTGTAGAGAATTAACAAATACAGTAAAGCTCACATTCCTGTTTTTTGAAATCTTAATTTCTTTGCCCCTTAAAACATGTATTAAACACCAATAACTGGAAGCACACTGAACATTATGGACATGCTTCTTCTCTTATGCTTATTGTATTAATGGAGAAGGAAACATAAGCCGCTTATAAGTGAAATGATTCTTAGTTCATGTCAGAGCTGTGAAGAAGAAAACCAAAGACTGAAGTGATGAATAATGGGAATAAGATACATTGGTACATTTTGTTAGGTCAGTGGTTGGGGTGGGCTTCTCTTTGGGGTAAGGGATGAGATAACACCAGCAATGGCAAGCCATCTTGCCAAAGTATCTATATTCATATGACCAAAGAATGGTGATCAAATGAGGGCAGAAATGCATGATGGGTACTAGACCAAGGCAAGACCATTGTTGAAGAGCCAGACTCACTATAGTGGAGTTACCTTTCATTTTCTGTACAGCAGGAAGGGTGCAGCCAGGAAGATGGTTTGGTTTGGACACTTTGGGGTACTGGGTAGATAATACCTTTGAGAATAGGCAAGAGTGGAGCTAAATTTGTCTGGTCAAGGTGTTATGGTCTGCAAGTGGAAGCCAAGGTGTGAGGTGCACAGGAGTTAGGAAAGTTGTAGTTTAAACATGTCTTTCAAGGTACAAAGGTCAAAACTGCTGATGCATTGGAAGATTAGAAAAGATTCATGTTTCCTGAGCTTCAAGTTTGAACTCAAAGGAGTGGCCATGCCAGGAGGGAACACCAATGAAAGGAAGTCGTGATTTCTGCTTAGACACACTGGATTAAGAAAACTTAAAAACCATGATGCAAGTATCAACTAGAACATTGAATATGTATTAGAGTTCACAGAAAGTATATAGAGTAAGATAAAAGATAATATACAATCAGTGTTAAATATGGAGAATTGATGTAATTCCCTAAGAAGAGAGCGTGGACAGTGAAAAAAGCCAAGGACAAAGTCCTGGGACAGTCCATTGCTTTGAACTCTGATAAAGAGGAATACATTGGGGAGGCAGAGGTTACCTGTTTGGGGGGCTGGAGGAGAATAATTTTTAAGAAGAGAGTAGTTTTGAATGCACTGTAGTCACAAAAGAATTAAAAGTCAAAATTATTCATTAATTTTATTAATTCATTTATTTTATTAATTCATCAATTCATTTCAGCAACATTGTGGTCATAGAGAAGAAGTTTCAGATTTGAAATTTTCTTCATTAGTTGATTAAGATGGTTGACAATGACACACAGTAAATATTGGATTGTATCTAAACATTCCATAAATAGAGAGAGACCTGTAGGCCCCAGAGTCTTCAGAGATTTTGGATAGGATATAGTGTGTAGAGGGAAGCAACACTCAGCCGGCAATGCCAGTCGCTATGAGGAATCTTAGCGTGGACATTTATAAGTCTTTTGAGTCTTTTTATGGGGGATGATTTAGGTCTTGACAGAAAATTCAATGCAATACCTAAGCAGTGAGTGGCTGTTGTAAATCCTTGGAAGGGAAATCCTTAGCAGGTTTCTGAAATGCAAAGGATTTGTCTGTATGGTTATTTTCTATAATCCATTTGTCTGTGCACTCATTCATTTGCAAATGTTGCACTGTGCTGAGACAACATGATAAGCTGTCTGGAAAATGCAGGGGTGAAAGTTATCTTTGAGCAGTGGAAAATTTCACAAACCTTAGAGGAGTCCATTTTAGGAGTTTAAGTACCAAAAGTGAATCATAAAGTTTGTGTATGTTAAAATACCTCTGTAGTATTTTAACTACATGACTTTCTCAAAGACTCTTCCGAATGAGACCCGTCCAAACCCTCATGAATGTATGCTTAGCTCATTTAAAATTGACTATTGCTTACATTTGTTAATTTATAGAAACCATTTTTTTCTGAAATAGGCTCAGGAATTTTGATGTTCCAAACAAAGCCAAGCTACAGTGTTCCTTTCTGACTGTGTGGAAGACTCAGGGCTTTCTTTCTGCGCCGTGTTACTTTACCACGGCAGGAGCATAGGACGTCATTTGTACACTGGATTTGAACCTTCTGTCTTTCAGTTCCTCCAGCCATTAGTACTCATCAAAAGGAATACGTTGTTACTGTGGATAAACCTGTCTCTCTAATGTGTGAAGCAGAGGGCTTCCCACCACCTGACATTTCCTGGCATAAAGACGGGCATGAACTCACCGAATCCCTCCGCCAGCGCATCCTGAACTCTGGCGCTCTGCAGATAGCGTTTGCTCAGTCTGATGATGCGGGCCAGTACACGTGCACAGCAGCTAACGTGGTAGGATCGAGCAGCATGAGTACCACACTCACCGTCCATGGTAGGTTCTTTCTACCCGTCGTATCACTGTGACAATGAGAAAAGATCACCAGGAACAAATACGAAGGGAATCTAAGCCAGAGCGTGTGTGGAGAGGAACGCCTGCGTGCTTGACTTTAAAGTCCGTGTTCCGTCTGGAAGCTGTGTTTGCTTGTGTGTGCACCCATCTGTGTGAGAGGTGACATCAGCCTTTCCAGGAGAATCAGTGTGTGGCTAACACCCCTTCGTACTGTCACTGTCGGGGCTGTCTGGCTTATGTAGTGACCGTGTGAGTTTTACGGCTCTTCTGTTTCACTTCCTGAAGCTTCTAGTCATTTTGGCTCAAAAAATATGAGAACTGAAGATTTGTTTGATTCATTATTTTAAAGCACCACAACATTCACATGTACATTCTGTTTTCTTTTCATTGTATCGAGATGCATAACAAAAAAAAATCTAAAAATCAGCATTAATGAGCTGGAGAGATGGCTCAACTCTTAAAAGTACTGGCTGCTCTTCTTTTTTGTTTGTTTGGTTTGGTTTGGTTTGGTTTTGGAGACAGGGTTTCTCTGTGTATCCCTGGTTGTCCTGGACTCACTTAGTAGACCAGGCTAGCCTTGAACTCACAGAGCTCCCACCACAAACCCGGCAATTACAGCTGTGAACTGCCATGTGGTTGCCGGGATCTCCATAAGGGCTGAGCCATCACTCCGGCCACTTGGCTGCTCTTCTAGAGGACCCTGGTTCAATTCCCAGCGCCCACATGACCACTCACAACAATGTGTGACTCCAGTTCCAGGAAATCCAATGTCTTCTTTTGGCTTCCATAGGCACTAGGCACTAACATGATGTGCAGACATGCACGCAAACACTCAAACACATAAAAGATACCTTTAACTATATTTTAAAGATAAAAAGTCAGCATTAAAATGTTAGTTTTATTACGTAGTTCAATATTAATGATAGAATCTCTATTAATGTCGCTAGTAGGAAAAAAAAACAAACTTTTTCCAATTTCTATTTTTAGGGGTAGATTTTATTTTATTAAGTGGTTTTTTGCTTTTTACTTTATTCAAAAATTTGTAAAATTTTAATTTTTCAAGTACATCTGACTCTGCCTCAACTTCACAGCAAGAATGATTATTTCAAGTGATATTCTTTTTAATTAAATAAATAATATACTCAAGTTATAACTCCTCATTCATGATTTTTAACAAACTTTCTTTTAGTTAATCAAACTAATGGTTGTGCATTTAACTTTACTTTCAAGCAAAAAAAAAAGTTGTTCTTTTCAAGTATTTGTAGACATTTTATCAAAATTGTCCATGTGTCAAGTAACAATAAAGCTACTAATAAATTTTTAAAGTGTAAGCCTCAGTGCCTCTGCATCAATGTATATAATAAGGGCAGGCATTTTTTAATGAACCATTAAAGCCAAACCACTAGCCATACGCAAAAACATTAACTTTCTTGTAGCTAACAAGTAGATCTGATATATGGCTTATGTTAAAATTATTTATAGACTATTTCTAAAATGAGGCCTAAAAATTAAAAGTACTATGTATGGCCAAAACTAATGTTACCCATAAAGTCATAGCCTTAATTATTTTATTCCAAACAAATAGAAAACTAAATGAAATTTATAATGAGCACTGGCCTGAAATGTGAGCTTTTGGGAGGTTAGGCAAGCGAATCATGAGTTCAAGTCCTTGACAACTAGTATGCATGAGACCATCTCTTATGCTACAAGAGACCCAGTCTTACAAAACAGCAAAAACTATCAAAGAAGTGTGTGCTCATGGTCCCTACGAGGGCAGGCCCCACACCCAGAAGTAGTCAGTTAATACAAACTTTGACTCCATGGGTTTGTTGGTTTACCTTGCTGTTACTCTTCTTAGTTTTGATTTGTTTTATTTTTTAAGGAAAAGGGAACATAAAGTAGGACGGGTAAACAGATAGGGGAGGGTCTGGGAAGAGTTAGAGAAAGAGGACGGATATGATCGAAAGTTAGTGTGTAAAATTCCCAAAGAGTAAATAAAACAGTGGTTGACCTGCACAAGATAAAACCAGTTAAAAATTCTAGCATGGGTGAGGAAAGGACTACTAACGCCCCACCCCTGGATGAGAAGTCATTGGCAGTTTATGGTCGCTGGAAGAAAGAGAGTTAGTTTTGGGGGGGTTGGGTGGCTTGTCCATGTCCCAGTGAATGTCTTCATACCCATTCACTTATGAGCAACAACCTTGAACTCAATGAGTTAAAAAATAATATTTAAGCCAGCCAGTGGTGGCTAACACCTTTAACTCCAGCACTTGGGAGGCAGAGGCAAGTGGATTTCTGGGTGTTCAAGGCCAGCCTGGACTACAAAGCAAGTTTCAGGACAGCCAGGGCTATATAGGGAGACCTTGTGTCAAAACAAAACAAAAACAATAATAATAATGATAATATTTAGATAAATTAGGTAGAAGATAGATGTAGATAGATAGATGATAGATAGATAGGTAGATAGATAGATAGATAGATAGATAGATGATAAAAAGCGAGAGTGATAAGAGCCAGAGGGGATGAAGGTCACCAAATAAACAAGGCCCTCTAAATTAACATGATCGAAGCTCATAAGAACTCACGGAGACTGAGCAGCATGCACAGGGCCTGCACAGGTCCTTTGCATATATATTATGGCTTCCAATTCAGTGTTTTCAGAGGATTCCTGAGTATATGAACAAGTGGGTCTCTGATTCTTAGTCTCCTTTTCTTCTGTTTGTTTTGTCCAGTTCCGATGTGTTAGTTTTTCTTTGCTTTTCTTTTATTTTAATTATCTCTTAGAACTCTGTTTGTGTTCTAATGAGAGACAGAAAATGAGTGAGTCCAGATGGGAAAGGAGGTGGGGAGGACCTAGGATGAGTAGAGAAAAGGGAGACCATAATCAAGATACAGTACATGAGAAAAAGAAATCTATTTTCAATAAAAAGAAAAAAATAGGACGTGAGGTTTAAAGGGAGATGTGTTGGAGGGGTCATGAGGGAGGGTTGTACAGGTGAAGAGGAGTGGACTGGATCAAAATTCATTGTATAGACTTATGAATTTTAAAATAATAAGAAATATTATTTAAGAACTTGATGCTTGTAGACGGTAAAGTATTTCATTGTTTTGTTGGGGTTTTGCTTGGTTTTTGGGTTTGTTTGTTTGTTTGTTTGTTTGTTTGTTTTATTCCTAGCAAAGGGGTGTTTTGTGTGTTGATTTGCAATGTGAGCTCAATTTTCTGGGTGACTGTGTTTCAATTCTTCATAGTGCCACCTAGGATCCAAAGTACAGAAGTACACTACGCAGTCAATGAGAACTCCCAAGCTGTTCTCCCATGTGTTGCGGATGGAATCCCCACCCCTGAAATTCACTGGGAAAAAGACAACGTTCTTATAGCCAACTTGTTAGGGAAACACACTGCCCAGCCATATGGAGAACTCATCTTGGAAAATGTTGGGGTAAGTTTAATGGATGTGAATAGAATGTACAGCCAACTGGTTAATTCACCTTCTTTTTCGAAATTTAGCTCGGAAGTATTTCCTTTAATATGGAAAGAAAATGCTCGTATAAACTTGACATAAGATTAGCTGCTCTTGTGTTTGTTTTATATCCTTGAAATTAGAAGCATATTTAACAAAAGAGCTGAAACAAATAAGTGGCCTCCTCCTAAAATTATCATTTTATTTCTGTGAAAATTTGTATCAGGAGAAAAATCTAAGTGGTTGTGCTGTTCTCAGTTCTTACAACTGTGTGTCTGGATGATGATGCGGAAGACATTCCTGTACATGTCTAAGATATGATAAACTAAATTGCCAAAAAAAGTGTCTTTCTCTATACAGGTTTTAAAATAACCCTTTCTAATAATTGACTTAAAAATGGAAACTCTGTTGAGCTACACAAATTAGACTTTTAATACCCTCAGGCATCCTGTTTGGGGTCTGTAGAGCAGCAATCATCAAGCAGAAACAGCTCAATTTCCAGTATTATCATACTTGAAAAAACTGCTTTTGTATGCAATTGCTCTTCTAGCCCTTACGGAGAGGAATGAAGAAATATGTTTAAAACCTCTGAGACAGTGCTTCAGATACATTTAAGGGATCCCATCAATAAGGCAGCTTATATATAGTAGATTGAGTAATATGTAGAATTCTTTTTATGAGCAATATACATGAACTAGATGTTTTAATACTTAATTTCCATAAAAACACATTTTTAACTTAAGTTGTCACAACCTAGGAAAGTTATTGGTATGTCAGTGGAGAAATACTAAATTCTCATTGAGAAAAAGCACACAACCAAATCTAGAGTGTTCTATACTGAATAGTGATAAGTTTTAAGTTTCCAATTCTTTGGTGCTTGAAATAATATATATATATATTCTTAGTAATTTAAACCAGGACCAAAAAATCAGTAATATTTATAAATAACTTCAGTGCAACTAGACACATTCAATCGATTCATCTCATATTTATGAAGCACCTTCTCTTTGAGCAATTGTGCTTCATTTAGGCGTACCTAGGTTGGCGATCCTGGGTCCTATAAGGAAGCAGACTGAGCAATCTATGATGAACAAGCCAGTAAGCAGCACCCCTCCATGGCCTCTGCATCGGCTCCTGCCTCCAGGTTCCTGTCCTTCTTGAGTTCCTGTTCTGACTTCCTTTGATGATGAACAATGATGCAGAAGTACAGGCCAAATAAACCCTTTCTTCCCCAACGGGCTTTAGTCATGGTGTTTCATTGCAACAATAGTATTCCTGACAAAGATAATAACTGAGCCTAATCCTTCAGAAACATAGAGGGATGGTGCCACCCACAATGGGCTCATCCCTCCCCTCATCAGTCACTAATTAAGAAAATACCTTACCTCTGGATTTCATGGGGCATTTTCTCAGTTGAGGTTCCCTCCTTTCAGATGATTCCAGTTTGTGTCAGGTTGACATAAAACTCTCAGGACAGTAATGATGATGAAAAGAGATGGTAGGGGGTGAAAGACTAGAAGCAGAAATATGTTGAGAAGAGAGGCAGGTGGCAGAACTCATTGCTGGATGTTGGCAGAGAGAAAAGTTGGGATTCTGCACATGCTTTGAAATCAGCACATCATGAGAGATTGTGCCTACTCGTAGTGAAAGGTTGCAGGTTTCAACAGGGCAGTGCTGGAGAAGATGAAAACAAAGTGACTCAAATACACGAGTCCAAAAGTCTGAGCAATGAGGATAGTACAACCATCACTAAAAATGGGATGACTGCAGGTTGCAAGGGTAGGAACAATGTCAGTTCCCTGGCCTCTCCCATCAGATATCAAATAATTATCCAAATCGAAATTGGAACAAGCTCAATGTTACTAGAATTTTGAAATAAAATCTTGAGACACCGGAAATTGTTGGCATTTGAGTAGCATTTAAAGCCATGATACTAGATGAGATCCCCAATGGTCTGAGTGCAGAGAGAGACTAAAGGAATACCAAAGACTGAGTCCCTCACTAATTCGACATGAAGACACTGACGTTGAGGGAAAAACACAACAAAGGATGGAGAAGGAGCGGCCAGAGTGTTAGCTGGGAAGCTGCCAATGTGATGTCCAAGGGAAGACACTCAAGCTCAATTCAGTCCTGCCCAGTATGTCCAGTACAGTGAATGGTGAAGTTGGCCATTGGACTCAGCAAGGGAGACTCCAGAAAAGCATTTGCCTTCATCCCATTGTGTCCTCTGATGGTTTTGGTGTCCTATCATATTACCTAAAAGGCCCACTATGTTGTCAAGATGCCAACAGTCTTTGGGGTTCTTTGTTCTTTAGGACATTGCAGAGTAGTAGGCCCTGTGGTATTTTCTAAGATCTTATGAGATAATTGTTCTAATATGCTTAAGCTCCTACATTTTAAATTACAGCATGCAAAATCTAACTTGGTGTTTTATGCTAAAAGATGGAAATTTAAATCACCAGTAGGTAAGAGTGCTCCTTGAAGGAACAAGTCCTGAAATTTTGTGTGTTTTATGCAGGAAGTTGTAATATATTAATACTTGGAAAACTTTTCTTTATTTAGCTGGAAGATTCTGGCACCTACACATGCATTGCTAACAATGCTGCTGGTGAAGACACACATACTGTGATCCTGACTGTTCATACCCTTCCCACTTTTACTGAACTTCCTGGAGACCTGTCATTAAATAAAGGAGAACAGCTACGGTTAAGTTGTAAAGCCACTGGCATTCCATTGCCCAAACTAACATGGACCTTCAACAACAATATTATTCCAGGTTGGTGATTTAATTCTTCAGATATGAATGCATGCATCCATTCAGCTCTCTGGCCCACTCTCTATATCCTCTTGG
The DNA here is from genome assembly GCA_907164525.1 of Lophiomys imhausi. Lineage (NCBI taxonomy): Eukaryota > Metazoa > Chordata > Mammalia > Rodentia > Muridae > Lophiomys > Lophiomys imhausi. The sequence goes on along the minus strand of CAJQZJ010032614.1, from coordinate 2,195,126 downwards.
GGGCCATTGAGGAGTTACAAGTATAGAATTGACTCTGTTCTGTAAAATGGCTGGAAGTAGTAGAGTACCTACAATCCCCATACTTGAGAAACGGAGGCAGGAAAATCAAGAATTCAGGGTCATCTTCAACTACTTCGTGAACTAGAGGCCAGCCTCTGCTATTGGTGTTATCACTAAATAAAGCGAATAAGTAGAGCCAAAAATTAAAATAAATCCTGTACAATGATGTGCTTTTCCCCAGCAGACTCATTGTTCATTCTTTTGCAAGCATAAATGGATCACAAGACAATAAATTCTGTTATAAATAAAACTTTAATAACAACAACAAACCCTCTCCCCGAAAGGAAACAGTATGTGTCTTAGACATCTACACTTACCTCTGAGAGACCTTCTGCATTGCTGACCAGTGGGTTCAGGGATTGCTGCTAAAGACCTGCAGATTCATTCATCTTACAGAACACAGTGCTTCAGAAATGAAGAGGTCAAGTGACACACCAAATTTCTAGCCACTCTTTATTGTGTTTAAGTAGCACCTAACCCCAGAGCACTCTCCCTGAAAGACAGATGTCTGTTCAGTTGTGTGTGTGTGTGTGTGTGTGTGTGTGTGTGTGTGTGTGTGTGTGTTTTGAGACTATAATATATCATTTCTCCCTTCCCTTTTCTCCCACCAAACACTCTCCTATACCCATCTTTGTTCTCTTTCAAATTCACGGCTTCCTTTTAATTGTTGCTACATGCATATATTTATATATACACTTGTTTGACATTATCACCGAAGATGCTATCAATAATGAGTATAAAGACACTATCAGTAATGAGTGCTTGTCCTGTCCCCAGACTTTCGACTTGCATCTACCAAATGCCTTGCTGGAAGAGCAGTAATAGCTTGGGATTTTTCTGACAAGATGAATTATGTGAAAAACTGAAAGTCATCATTGAGACTGAAACTATACCACCTTCATAATAACACACTATACCTTGATAAAGAAAAGAAATGTCTAAAAATCAGAACTCTTTTCTGAAGGCACAGAGCTAATTCTGGCATTTAAACTTTTAAGTTTATGTTTCCACCTAATATAGTTGAATGAGTTCTTTAAAAAATGAGTGAGAGAATGAAGACAAAGTAGCCGTACATACCCGGGTAGCAGCTGTTTACGTTAGACACTTACTTATTGTCGGACTCTTATTTAGGACCTGTTGTTTTAAAACTAATGTGCTCATATTATGTTCTCATTCAGATATTATAGCTGCCCTTGTACATATTCACATCCTCAGCATTTATGATTTATGGGGAAGTTTAAGTTATTATAGATTTGGTCATTATGTTGTTACTACCTACCAGGGATATATTTTCATGATTTCCCTACAACCTGCCAAGTCTGTTGGATTACAACTGAAAAGGTGTTCCCACCGTTGATGTAAATTGTTTGGGAAGAAAGCTGGTGGGGAGATAAATGGAATGGAAAATGCCGTATTTCTGAGTGAAAAGGTTTTTGAAAGTCAGAGCAACCGCGAACCTGATTTAAGCAGCTGAGATGAAAGGAACACTTTAAAATACTCTTGAGAGATGTTTGTTTTCATTCACTTTTCCTGTTCCATGGGCTGTTTTTGGTTCTTCAAATGAGTGTCCATAGACACAGTAAATAGCTCAGGGAAGGCTCTGTGGTAAGGGCTCCCTTGTTCAGGTTCGGTTCAACTGCTGACTTGCTCATAAATCTAACCTGCAGAACATTACGGGGCTGGGACATCTTCTTAGGTCACTGAGAGGCATCTGTGTTGTCCCCTAATCTGTTTCCGCAGCCCACTTTGACAGTGTCAATGGACACAGTGAGCTTGTTATTGAAAAGGTGTCAAAGGAGGATTCAGGCACTTACGTGTGCACAGCGGAGAACAGCGTGGGCTTTGTGAAAGCGATTGGCTTTGTTTATGTGAAAGGTAGGTAAAAGTGCTCCATGTTCCCTTTTCGATCTATTCATGATGAAAGTGTGTTTCCTCACCATGAAGAAATGCAGCATGTCTGCAGCTGATTATTTCAGTGTCACAAACGTGTACAGATTCATGAGGAAAACAGGAGTTTCACATCCGAGGTAGAAAGGGTTGTGGAGACGGCTCTGTGCATAGAGTGCTTGTCCTTTAAGCATTAGTATGTAAGTTTGGATGCCCCAAACACATGTAAAACCTAAGTAGATGTATCAGCCAGCCACCTATAAGCCCAGCACTCAGGAGACAAACAACAGATCCTGGAGAAAGCTGGCTAGATAGGCTAGCTCGAATTGGGGGTTCCAGGATCAAAAAGAGACTGCATCAATGAATAGCTTGGTGAGTGACTGAGGAAGACACATAACATCAACTGTGGGCCTACACACACACACACACACACACACACACACACACACACACACACA
>CAJQZJ010032614.1:2164501-2192711 GCA_907164525.1 Lophiomys imhausi | reverse complement strand
ACACACACACACACACACACACACACACACACACACACACACACATACACACACATACACACACATACACACACACATACACACACATAAACACACACATACACACACACACTAAAAGTAAGGAACAGGTAAAGAGATTATTTGACATGAAGTTGCATCATCCCCATACGAGGACTGAAATTGGCAACATTACTGGGAATTATTAAGAGTGACAGCACTGGAAAACCCGTAGCATTTTGAAATGGCTTTCCCATCATTGCTAAGTTATATGTCTATGCATGTCAAAAACCACACAGGAATTATCAGCATCTGCTTTTCCTTCCTGCATGTCTTATGGTATTTCCCAGAGCCTCCAGTCTTCAAAGGTGATTACCCCTCTAACTGGATTGAACCACTTGGCGGTAATGCAATCCTAAACTGTGAGGTGAGAGGAGACCCTGCCCCAACTATCCAGTGGAGCCGCAAGGGGGCTGACATAGAAATTAGCCACAGGATCCAACAACTGCGAAATGGCTCCTTGGCCATCTATGGTACCGTGGTAAGTCTCACTGGGGCTCTTGGCACCATCCACATTGCTATTTCTTGTGTCAGTGTCCTTCGTAGATGAGGCAAACATCTTCTTCAGACCTTTGCAAATCATGAATTCTAAGCCAGTGCATTCCTCCTTTTAATTTGTAATAAAATATTTTAAATGTAGCCGATGCTGAAAAAGCATGTGATAAAATCCAACACCCCTTCATGCTAAAAGTCCTGGAGAGAACGGACATAAATATATGTTTCAATTGATGTATATAAGCATAATAATTGTATCTATTAATAGTATAGCATGAGGTGCTTCAGCCTATATACACTGTGTAATGTTTTAAACAAATTAAACATTTATTGGGTGTTAGGATAGAGATCTTCAAAACCCTTTCTCTAGGTTTTCATGTTTGTCTGCATTTACCTCACTGTGCAACAAAACACCAGAATCTTTCAATTTAGTAACCATAACTAGGTACCCATTCATTATGATTTTTCTATCACCTCCTCCTCACTTCCCCTAACCTCTGGTAACCACCCATTCTGCTTTCAGTTTTGTATATTCCACCCACAGTAGGATCACACAGCACCCACAGTAGGATCACACAGCACCCACAGTAGGATCACACAGCACTGATTTTTCTGTTCCTGACTTATGTCACTTATCATAATGGTTTCCAGTTCTATCTGTCTTGTCAGAAATAAAAGGATTCCATCCTTTATTGTGGATGATGTATTCCATTGTATATGTACATTCCATTCCATCGCATGTATGCTTGTATTGTGAATGTAGTATTCTATTATATGTAGGTATAACATTGCTTCATCCCGCAACTTAATTCTTTTGAAACTGTGAAACAGTAAGTTGATACTGTTGTTCTTTCAAATAGGTATAGTCAATAAGACAATTTTGTTGTTTTTTATCAATCATTGAGTTATTATTTAATATTAGAACATAAACTTCTCAAATATATTTTACAAGAAAATAGAAAATGTATAAATATGGTTATAGTAACTTTTAGGATAAGTGTAATCAGCAAACTAATAAATATACAACTTTGACCATGCTTCCTTACTCAGGAGAGAAGTTATACAGAGATGATTCATCTAAATGTTTTTTACCTTGAGTACAGTTTCTTAACTCACACTCTGTGAACCCTCTTACAAGTTTTAATATTTAATTAATTAAAATTAAAATTAAAATACATCACTGCTTAATCCAGTGGGACTTTCTTGGACTTTATTTTCCTTATTTTTAAATGTTATCTCTTGTTAATTCAGTCTTGAGACTTTTTTTTCTAGTTTCAATCGATGTGATATTATCTCAGTTTCTTCATTTATGACTTTTCCTTCTATACAACTATAAATATTTCTCAAACTTTCGAGACTTCCTTGAATACTATGGTTAATGTTACAAAGTCTTTTAGCTGTAAAACTGCATAATCCTAACTATGTAGAATTAGCACAGAGACTTCCAAGTCCCATTTCCAGCTGCCTACTAGAAACTTCTATGTGCATAATGTATTGAAACATCATGCTAAGCACATATATGGTACGTAAACGCATGAAATGCATATATACATATTCTCTGTATTGTATATGTATAAATTTATGAAAGTCTGGAATTTATTATTACAAGTAAATTTGTTTTTCCGTTTCCTTAATTTCAAACTCCCTACAAACTCAGCTTGAGTCATATTCAAAAACTTCAGTTGGAAAGAACTCAGTCCTGGCTAGTTTAATGGATTTTAAGAGAACCATGATCATAGCATTTCCATTTTTTTTCATAATTTTAAAGAGGTAGTTATAAAATGATGCTATTTTTATTTTGATTTCCTGGGACTTGTTTTGGATTTCTTTTTTGTTCCTCTCATTTTTTAACCTAGCTATGAGCTCAAAGGTTCAGCTTTCTATTCCCATTAAAATGCTTTCCCAAAACTGAAATTCCAAATGATCACTCACATTGAAAAAGTGACGCGCCCTGTGGACCGCTGTTCTCACAAGCGCACTTATTTCCATAGAATGAAGATGCTGGTGACTATACGTGCGTAGCTGCCAATGAAGCTGGGGTCGTGGAGCGCAGCATGAGCCTGACTCTGCAAAGTAAGCTGTTCCGTCCATCTCCAGCTAACACATCGGGAATGTTGCCTAATGGAGAACGACCATTTCCTTTAAACCTGCAACATGTACTTGAACAGTAGCTTTCTCAACATGTCTAGTTTCCTTTCCTGGTGAAAAGGGAGCAGTGGTCATGAAACATAACACCAATTCACTTCTGCGGATTTCTTTCCCCCTCTTATCTGACCCCTGCAGTTTACAGTCACAGTGTCTTGGTGGCAGAACCTTTTTGAATACAGTGAGTGCCCTCTGTGGTTCACCACACTCTTGTCACATGCTTACAAAGATGTCACTTTATATACTTTAAAAATATGTACTAAATATATTGTATGAGAAAAAAATATTTTAAACAAAAGGAAAAATAGGTATTAAAAATAGAGAATAATTTAAAGGAGTTCAGAAGGTTTTAAAGTAGATTGACAACCCTCTTCCATGAAATAGCTGTATTTGCTGAATGGGAGTCTTTGTTCTTCATGGAGTCCCTCAGTGAATGCCATCAGCAAGCCGAACTGCCAAAATTAGAGAAACATGACAGGCTTTGCTAACCCAGGTCAAGAAAAACATCTTCAGATCAGCTAACATAGAAATCCTGACAGTACATCCTTTCAATGACTAACATAAAAAGGCCAAAAATACTATTCACATTAAGATCAAAACACAGAGAAGTGTTTTTGTTCAGATAAAATGCTTACATTTGATTGATGATTATATAAATTATGTGCTTTATTTGACCATGAAATATGTACACATGTAATATTCTTGACCATGGTATCATGAGCAGATAAGCTTATTTAGCAACCTTATTGGCATCTAGTGTGAGTGATAACCCTGAGGTATTTTCTTTATTCAGTGTCACTGTGCAAATACATAATGTTATCCAAATATAAGGAAGTAAATGAGAGCAGTGGCCATTTCTATAGTGATACGATGTGAATACTGGTTGACATTCGAATTGGTGCTTTGGTTCTACATGATATATATGGTTCTGTGTGGTACATATAGAAGAGCAGGGCGCAGAGCTAAGGTGAGGAAATGACTGTTCTCAAAGACATGTCAATAATCCTTATGAAAACACTAGCATATAAGTATTACAATGAAATGTGTTTGCTTTCATGTTTGTTTTATGCTTCAGATAGTAAGGTACACTCTTCTATATACAAAATAGGCTGCCACCACCATCAGGAGTATCTGATTCTCTTTCTCCTGTCACTGAGCAAGTCAGCCACCTTTCAGTTGAGCATCACCATCCCTGTGTGGTCATCCCATGGTTCTCCTTTTCCTCAGTGTCCTTTCCTTGACGCCTTCTGCTCCTTCATTCAACAGCAAAGCCATCTGAGATTCTCTGGCGACGGGGAAGCATAGTTTAGCAAGCACTAAATATTTTTTTAACCACCACCACCCTGGGTCAAGCATCTTTTAGTCTTAAAAATGCCCAAGTCCATCTCTGTGCTGTGTCTCTCGCCAAATGGAGGTATCTCCTCCTGCTGAAATGATCCTCAGTTTTGAAAACACAGTTTGAGATCTTCCTCCCTAAGGAAGCCTTTCCTGAACTAATTTTGCAAGCATGTAGAATGGTATAGAGAAAAGCATCCTGCCAGCAGCTACATTCAACTCCTTTCACATCTGATCCTTTGCAGGACCCTTACTTGGGTTTCTGTTCTGGGCCAGATGCTGACAGCCTCTCCAGCCTCCAGAAACTGTTTCTTTTCACTGCCAGGATTCCCACTTCTTCTTATTTGGTTTCTCAGTAGTCAGTTCTTTGTATCATTTATAAACCAGATTTCTGTCCATCTCTTATAACCTCATATGCTTTCTGTTTTCATCATCTTCTTACTGTGTTATTTTCTCTTCTGAAGCAATCTCATTCAATTGCAAAAGACAGATCCACATTCCTTGTCAACATCTTGATTTTGAGATTCCTGTGTAGGAGATGTATCTGAATCTACTGCCCTCTAGGTGTGTTTTCATGTGAGTGTCTCACAGATACCTCAAGGTCAATGTCCTAAAAATAATACAAATCACCACCCACTCCTCATTGCATCCCCTTGAATCTCTTCTTTCTTTTGTATGCTATTGAATTACCCAAACAGAAACCTTATTGCCCAGCCAAAATCCATGCAGTCATTGGTTCTTCTCTTTAATCCATACTACTCAATGACAAAATTCCTTTCAAAATAAAGTCACCACATCTTATAAGATAAAATACTAATATAGCCCCTTAACAACTAAGAACCTTGGGCTGGAGAGGTGGCTCAGAGGTTAAGAGCACTGGGTGTTCTTCCAAAGGTCCTGAGTTCAATTCCCAGCAACCACACGGTGGCTCACAACCATCTACATTGAGATCTGCTGCCCGGGCATATATGTAGAGCAAATACTGTATACATAATAAATAAATAAATGTTTAAAAAAAAAAAAAAAAACAACTAAGAACCACTATCTGCCTTCCTCACAGGTCCTCCCATCATCACTCTTGAGCCAGTAGAAACTGTTGTGGACGCTGGTGGTAGAGTCATATTGGATTGTCAAGCAACCGGTGAACCTCAGCCAACCATCACATGGTCTCGCCAAGGACACTCCATCTCTTGGGATAAAAGACTTACCATGATGTCTAACAGCTCATTATACATCGCTGCTGCTCGCAAGGAAGATACATCTGAATATGAATGTGTTGCCCGAAACCTGATGGGCTCTGTCCTTGTCAGAGTACCTGTCATAGTCCAGGGTAAGTGGGAAGCAGAACCCAAGACAGCTGAGATTCCCAGTCTCCTTCCAGTTTACCAACTAATGAGATTAAGACAACACAATTTAGAGTTTTAAAATGCCATGGCAATCATTCATAATCCTGAAGTAAATTTTCATTCAAAACTAAGCAAAATTTTTTAGAAAATGATGTGTATTATATACATACATACATACATACATACATACATATATGTAGAGAGAGTGAGACAGAGGGATAGATAGATAGATAGATGATAGATAGATAGATAGATAGATAGATAGATAGATAGATAGATAGATAGACAGAGATAGATGATATACACACACATACAAAGGGTAAGCAGTATGTAAACTTCATCTTTCTTCCCATAGACATGACCACACTTATCAACAGAGGATCTGAGAGGGAATTTCATTGACTTAAGCTATTGTCTCACTTCTACATATTAATTTTACCCCTAAAGGAAAGTTTCCATAGCTGTTCCCCAACAATCCCAATCAACTCCACACCCAGTATGTAACTTCAATGAAATTAGATGTAGAAATTTTCACTTGTAAACCTGAGCGAATATGCAATGTTTTATTTGCAGTGCATGGTGGGTTTTCATTGTGGTCCGCCTGGAGGTCCTGCAGTGTCACCTGTGGAAAAGGTATCCAGAAGAGGAGCCGACTTTGCAACAACCCACTTCCAGCCAATGGTGGGAGGCCATGCCAAGGGTCAGATTCAGAAGCACGGCACTGTCAGAATAAGTTGTGTCCAGGTATACTTCTGCATTCAATGCTTAGGCAGGTGTCAAACAGCCACTCATTTGCATTCCCTATGTTTCGTCTGCCTCGGGTTGGTGATTGCCTTTGGAATTTTCCTGATGGTGAAATGGCTTTACCTCCCTGTAGTGGATGGGCACTGGTCAGAATGGAGCTTCTGGGAAGAATGCACTAGAAGTTGTGGGCATGGAAACCAAACCAGGACCAGAACATGCAGTAAACCGTCAGCTCAGCATGGTGGGCGGCCATGTGAGGGGCATGCTGTGGAAGTCATCATGTGTAACAGTAGACCTTGCCCAGGTGAGGATCCACCAGTGACACCAGGGAAGCTTTTTGTACTTTAATTCCTAGCATGAAGTTAATATTCTTTCTTCCTTCCTTGTGAAAAGATGTTATGGCTTCTATCTTCGGGATGATGTTCACTCTGTGGTTCTTTTCCTGTTTCATGTTGTGAAGGAATGACCATGCTGCACTAAACATAAACTAAAACATCTCACTTAACAGAACAAGAAAGTATCTTTGCACTTGGTGTGTCTTTAATCATGCACAGAGACTTAAGTATGTCCGAATTCATAAATTTGAAAGATGGCGGGGACTTTAGGTGACATATAATCTAGCCATCCATTTTCAGTGAGGAAATGAGCTGAGAGGGGTTAAATATTTACCAAGAAGTGTGCTATGCTAAGGAACACGCTAGCAGCACACCCTTTACCGTCTCACTCATCTTCCTTGCTAATGAGCACCATTCTAGGCCCTCAGTAGTCCTGTTGTTGCTGACTTCGTGTCCCATGCCTCGTTCAGATTCACGTGACAGAGACAAACTTAAATAAACAGAACATTCTTCCTTCAGGTGTAATTGAATGCCAGGACTTTGGCCAATTCTTCAACTATTGTGTTTTCCATCTCTGATCCTTGACTTAATTTTCGATTAAATTCTTCCTATGTGTGCAATAAATGGCCCCAGGCAACTAGTGACTTACAGTGGCCTTGTAATTTCAGACTGGGAGGGGAAAAGTTTCTCACACTGAGATTCATTTCAGCTTCTGAGAAGTAACTATGTTTGAGTTTGATTTTTGTCACGTTTTTATCTTAATTGAACTAAATCTAGGAGGTGGACACACTGGTGGCAGCTTGAGTGACAAGCTCATGTAGGTAGTCAAGGAGTACTGGGCTCCTTGTTGGACCTCTTAGGAAAGACCACGAGAAGAGAGAAAGGATTAGTCAGGAACTCATTCATTCATTCATTCATTCCTTTGTCTAGACTCCAGATGTTTATTATGTACCCTCATTTGAAGATATTTGAATTTCTAAACACTTCATATGAAATGTTTGTTGAATATAAATAGAATATTAAGTAGAGAGTCAGTTTTAATATTGATAGGCATACTGAATAAGCTCAAAATAGAGCACTAGTGGAGCAAAACTGAGAGAGAATAGTCAAAAAAGATAAAGATCACTCAAAAAGAAACAGAGTCACTAAATTGGGTCTGTGTCTTGTTATGCAATTTAGAAAACAACAGGAAATTATTAACTTATTCATTAGCTAAGTCCACATAGTTAGTAAAAAGGAATTGAAAATTTGAACAGGGGTTGACATGATTCCCAAGCCTATAAGCTTGGATCTGAGGTACCTTACCAGAAGTTTGGTTTTATTTCTATTGTTTTTCAGAATCAAAGTACTGATCTGGGAGTGGTGGTGCATGCCTATAATCTTCCTCCAAAAAATGGACAGACAGACAAACAAAAAACACTGCCCTGAAGTCTTTAACATGAGTAAAAATCCAAGGGCTTCCTTTGGTTCTTGAAAAATAAGCAATCCAAAATAGTGACATTATTCTAAAGCAAAAATAGAATGTGTATACCATTTGTCAGCTTAGGAAATTATATAATGAAAATCTGAAGGATGTTTGTAACTCTGTTAAAATAAATTCCAGTTTTTCTCTGCACCCATGATAATTGTTTATTATTATTTTGCTCACTGTTTTATTTATTTACTATCTGAGGCTTAGTAATGCAGCTACACGGGGTAGATGCCAACCATGGAGGCAGTAGGATACCACAAAAACTAGCAAATGCTACTGTTTCCCCTTAGAGTCCTAGGGATGCTTCACAACTGGATAAACATTGTATCAATCTTTCACCCACCAGTGCTAGCATCCTTTTGGTTATTTCTTGCATCTGTTACTCAAATGCTTGTCAAAAAAAATACTGATTTTTCTGCTGTATCTTGTACAGCTGTTATTACTGCCTATTAGAGAAATTTTTGCTTGTTATTTATTGATTTATATCAATAAGGACTCACATTATTGAGTAGTGTAGGACTCAAGTACAATTCATATGGTTTATAATACACTATTAATTTATCTGTTGTCATGCTCAAACTATCCTGGATTTGGTTTCAGAATCATCAATGCACCCTGAGTGCTGAAGTTTAACACACACACCAAGCCACTTGCCCGGGATCGCACAGACCGTAAGGGCAGAGCGTCCTTCCGACCCCAGGGCTTCTCTAGAGTCTCTACTCCTAGCACAGGCTGGAGCTTCCAACTGTTACAACAAGTGCATTTACTGCATTTTGAATTCTTGTTTAGCAATTCCACTCTGCGTGTGGTTTCTTTGTGGACTGGTTTGCTGTTTGGAAGGTTCTCAGTATCATCAAACTACTGTGACCTCGTATGCTTGCTTTCTCTTTACATTATCTTTCCTCTCTCTCTCTCTCTCTCATTTTCTCTCTGTTTATCTCTCTATATAAAAGAAGGTTTTCAGTTCTACTGAATCTTATGTCATAAAAATTGATCTTGTTTAGGGTTTCTTCATGGATTAAACACAAAAGGTCAAAATATTTTCCAAGGGAGTTTCAAACCTCTATCTGCATAGAGTAGAAACAAGACAGACATTACATAAATAAATGCCATTCAACTCTAGCCTCCATTGATAATGCATCCTAATATTACCAGATGTTTGGTCTCTGGTTAACTAACATCCTTGGAATGAGCCTGCATTAAAGTCACTGGGTCTGCAGAATGCCTGAAGTGATGCAGTCAATACGTGAGAAGTGTGAGCAGTACAGTCTCAGCCTAGTTTTAAATACTCCCTCCCAGCTTCTTAGGTTTAGTCAAATATCATCTTAGAACAAATTCTTGTTGAGTACAATAGGTTCGTGTGATTGTGTTTGCCTCTATCTACAAAGCCGGAGAATAAGTAGTCCCCTTAACCAATGATCAATTAATTATGAGAAAATGCAAGATATTTTAATATTTTTTAATTAGAAAAAATGGTAATCACATTGGTTGATTTTAAAGTGTTGAGAATAGATATAAGTCTTAACCCCTCTTTTGGTTCACATCTTGGTAAAGCTAGAGACCAAAGAAGCATATGTTATGAGCACTCAACCTAGAAAGTTCTTTAAGGCAAATACAGCCTGAAACTGACTCTCCCAAAAGAGAAACCACAGTGCTGATTCTCAGGCAACACACCTGGGAGGAAGCATGGGCCGTTCCAGGCCTGTGGTCAGATGTCGTAATGTGTTAGTTACCAAAAGGAAGTCCTTAATTGCACTCTCTGGAGACTCCTGGCCATCTTTGTGCCTGTTGTTTATCAAGTAGGTGAGCGTGGTACTCCGAATTTCTAAATCATGAACATTATGTAATGGAGAAAACTGTTCAAAGACTTAGACCTGTGCAAATCACCCGGTGGTCAAAAGATCCAAGGACATGTGTAAGTGGGAAGCCAGACCACATTTAGAGATGTACTCTTGTAGTCTTGGGTCCAAAATAGTGTTGTGGAACATTTCTTGTTACCCACAGTACATCAAGATCTTTTAGACAGGCTCACTTTGCTGCTTCTGGTCTCCCCACTATCCCTAGAGTACCAAATGTGGACAAGTGCTTAGCTAAAGCTTAAACACTCGGGTACTGTTTACATATTGTTGCTTGATTAAATTTGATTTTAATAAAATAGCCTCCCTTGAATAATTGTAAGCATTTATTTTGGCATTAGTTAGGCCTTCTGAACATCCCCTGGACAAAAATCCTTCTGAAAACCAAACATAAGAAAAGAAGGACATCGTTAGCTATATTACTTTTGGTTCAATTTTAGTTATTTTAGATTGTGGAATTTTTTTTAAACTCACTGTGGAGTTAATTTATTTGCATAATTTTGTTTTTTAAATAAATATGGCTCTGTGGCTTGAAACTGTTTCTGGTGTTTGTAGTTCACGGAGTGTGGAGCTCTTGGCAGGCTTGGGGTGCATGCAGCAAAAATTGTGGAAAAGGCAGTCAGACAAGAACAAGGCTTTGCAACAACCCACCACCATCATTTGGTGGGGCCTACTGCAGTGGGGCAGAAACCCAGATGCAAGTCTGCAATGAGAGACCCTGTCCAGGTGAGAGAAGGAAAGGAGCATTAACTAATTAACATCTACCTCTCATCCAACAATGTCATTCACCCTAACATGGCCACGGTTTGACCTAACCGTATTATTTTTAAGATTTATTTTCATTTTATTTATTTGTGTGTGTACGTATAAAAGACAGAAGAAGGGGTCAAATGCCCTGGAATTACAGGAGTGTGAGCCACTCAACATGGGTGCTGTGAACCAAACTCAGGTCCTCTCGAAGAGCCACAAGCACTAAGCATCTGAGCCATCTCTCCGGCCAGCCCTCTGATCATTTTTTAAGCCTGATCATTTTTACATAGTAACCAAGCATGTACGTTTTCTGCTAACTCAGTTGATGGCAAGTGGGCGACTTGGGCCAGCTGGAGCGCCTGCACTGTATCCTGCGGAGGAGGTGCCAGGAAGAGAACAAGGGACTGTTCTGACCCAGTGCCACAGTATGGAGGAAACAAATGTGAAGGGAGTGGTATCCAGAGTGATTTTTGCAATAGTGACCCTTGTCCAAGTGAGTGTTGGAAACAGTGAGTCGACATTACTTCCTTAAAGCTTTGTACGGCCTCCAGTCCTTAAAGTTATAGAAATTTGTTGCTTGTTCTTTGACCTTTCATTTGCAATGCCAAAGTGATATTTGGTTTTAGGGTGTTCTGAATGTTATACTCTCAGCTTATTGAGAGTGGAGATTGTCTCTCACATCACCTCTATCTCATGGATAATTTAAATATAATATCAGGCCAGCCGAAGGGAATCCCATCATTGTTAGAATATGTTCTCTGCCTCTCTTGAAAACATCACCTAAGTCACCTGCTTTGGAAAGATACCCATTTATTGATTTGTTGTCTTTCTGTTTATTTCCTGAAGGGTTTTCCTTGATTTGGGGATCAATGTCATGGTTTATTTTACTTCTTATTTTTAGAGCTCTGTTTTATATAAAATTATTTCATGTTGTAGCTCATGGTAACTGGAGCCCTTGGAGTGGCTGGGGCATATGCAGCCGAACATGCAATGGAGGGCAGATGCGGAGGTACCGCACATGTGATAATCCACGTCCCTCCAATGGAGGAAGGGCCTGTGGGGGGCCAGATACCCAGATCCAGAGGTGCAACACTGACCTGTGTCCCGGTGAGCCTCTCAATCCCTGTCTGTGGCGTGAATAAACCTTCTCACTTAGTGGCCATTGTTGCAGCCCTGTCACTTGCATATCATGAGTGTCCTAAGTGAACCTTTTAAAGCTGAATCACTAATATCAAACATTTCATTCTTGTTCACAGTGGATGGAAGTTGGGGAACATGGCATAGTTGGAGCCATTGTTCTGTCTCTTGTGGAGGTGGTGAAAGGACTCGAAAGCGGCTATGTGACGATCCAGTGCCATCAAAAAGTGGCCGTTCCTGTCCAGGGGATGCCACCCAGGTGTCCAGATGCAACATGCAGGCATGTCCAGGTAAGTGAGTGAGCCGTGCTTTAGCAGGACCATTGCTAGTACAAGTTTAGAGTCCTCATGAAAATCACCAGAAGTACCATTTGGAGCCCACAATGAGTAAAATAGTGCCAACTCTGTAAAGGAAAGTCATTGTTTAATGTGCTTTTCTCCCCTCTAACAGTGCTTACAGCTGGGTTTTGGCCTCTGTTCACTCCTTTGGGGATTCCTTGTGTCAAAGGTCAGATTTCTAAAGATTATAGGGAGAGCAACATTGAGGGTCCCATATTGTTGAAATGGGAAGATACTATTGGACCTTACAAAGCTTTAAATTTTCTTTAGAAATAAAATGTCCTGAAAATTGAGTAGGCCCCATTTGATGGGGTGAGAATGATTTATGTTGATTGAGTATACTCAATACTCATATATACTGAATATATAAGTCGACAAACTGAAAGGCTGCATATCTACTACTCAACTGCTCAGCAAACATGCTCTCTGCAGGGTCACAGAGGGTTTCAAGACATCTTCCTGAAGCAAAAGAATAGCTCTGGCTTCACATGATGTGTTTCATAGGCCAGCTAGATGGACAGCTAGAGCCACAGGGTCCAGCAAGATTTCAAGCAACCCAACCAGGTAGCCAAATTGAGGGAACATGTGTTCAGTGCGGGGACTCAATCTCCTTAGTTAAGACAGAAGTCACGCTTGTCAGTATTCATCCAGAAACCTGAATTAGCAGTTCTGCCCACCAAGTCCCTCTTTTTCCTGCTTAGGACCAAGGAAAGAGGGACTTATCATGTTTGATCTTTAATCAAATTGTTTTGGTATGAATTTTATGATGCTGTCAAAATTGTATTTCTCAATCTTTTTTCAAGACATTGATTGTCTGGTAGGTATTAGAATGTTCTAAATAGGTCAAAATTGCTGAGACCTCCATCTCTAAAGGAAACAATACATTACACACACACACAACACACCCACACTGATTTAGACTGCACAGTATATCACATTTATGCCGGCAGTGGCCTACAACAAGGATTAGATGGTATTTTGTTGTTGAGATCCTTCCCTGTTTTACAGAAGGAAACAATAGATAAAAGAACACAGGCTTATATTATAAACAATCATGACCACTTCTACAATAGATATGTTTAGGTTTTTTTCATTAATTTATTTATTCACTTTATATCCTGATCGCAGCCCCCATCTCCTCCCAGTCCTCCTCAAACCCCCCTTCCCCATCCCTCCTCCCATGGGTACCAAATTGCCCTGGCACATCAAGTTGCAGCAAGACTAGGCACATCCTCTCCCACTGAGGCCAGACAAGGCAGGCAACAGAGTCAGAGACAAACCCCTGCTCCAGCTGTTAAGGGATCCACAGGAAGACCAAGCTGCACTTTTGCTACGTATGTGCCGGGGAAAGGGACCTAGGTCCAGCCCATCCATGCTCTTTGGTTGGTGGTCAAGTTTCTGTGAGCCCCAGTGGGCCCAGCTTAGTTTATTCTCTTCTTGTGGTGTCCTTAACCCCTCCAACTCCCTCAATCCTTCCCCCCACTCTTCCACAAGATTCCCTGAGCTCTGCCTAATGTTTGGCTGTGGATCTCTGCATCTGTTTTCATCAGTTGCTGGGTGAAGACTCTCAGAAAACAGTTATGCTAGGCTCCTGTCTGCAAGCATAGTAGAGTATAATTAATAGTGTCAGGATTGGCTCTCTCCCATGGGATGGGTCTCAAGTTGGGCCAGTCATTGGTTGGCCATTCCCTCAATCTTTGTTCTGACTTTATCCCTGTGTATCTTGTAGGCAGGACAAATTTTGGGTCAAGGGTTTTGTGGGTGGGTTGGTGTCATTCTCCCTCCACTGGAAGTCCCACCTGGCTGCTGGAGGTAGCCACTTCAGGTTCCATATCCCCTGCTGCTAGAAGTCTCAGCTAGGGTCACCCCCATAGATTCCCAGGAGCCTCCCAGGTCTCCAGGTCATATCAAAATTGATTTCCTTTCTCTCTCCCATTCTTCCCTGCCTCCCCACATCAGATCCTACCCATTCCCCTCCTCAATGCCCTCCCACCCTCCAACCACCTCAGATGTCTATTTTATTTTCCCTCCTGAGTGAGATTCAAGCATCCTCCCTTGGGTATGTTTAGTTTTATTCCTCCTCTCTAACATTGCAGCCTTGACCAGTATGTCCCCAAGCCTTGCCCCTGATATCCTCTGTCCTACTGTGTCAAACTCTGTGTTGTTTTTCCACAGTCCCTATCATTGTACGGTATTCTTCAGTGCTAACAAAATAGATTTCATATTGTCCCTCCAAAAACAGTAGATGTATGAGGTGACACATTTGCTAATTAGCTAATCTCCCTTTTCCCTTAATGTATATATATTTTGAAACAACACATTATCCACATTAAATTTACACAGTTCTAAATTATCGATTTAAGTGAATAAGTAAGCCCTTATTCCAAAACATGTTTTGAAGCCAAGAAGATAATGTGTTTTCGTCCTCTCTCTCTGGACCTGTGATGATGGTAAATCCACATTACTTCTCTTAACTTTGTCTTTCCAGTCTGAAAACTGTGTCTATGTAAAGCTACAGCCTGGTACTGTTGATAGGATCAAAAGAGTTAGCATGTATGAAAAGTTTACACGACTTTCTCTGTAAACTCACGGTAGCCATGGTTTCATCGCTGTCAACAAACACATGCTTTAGTTGGGCTGTGAGAATGGATACACTGCGTTCCTTGGCTTATGAAATAGCACTATGATGTGCACAGATCGGAAGGACACTAGATTTATGGGGATAATGGCTGTTATGTGAGAGTGGAATGTTTTAAAAGCTTATTAATGTCACTTTCAAATTTAGATGCCGTACGACTCTTTTGAGGTCTGAGAAAAGATTTGTAGCATCTCTGTGCATTGGCTTTCCTTTCCCTCATGTAATGTTGATGGAATTGCTTCCTTATCCAGGATTATTTTTCTTCCCCCAATAGGTGGACCCCAGCGAGCCAGAGGAAGTGTTATTGGGAATGTTAATGATATTGAATTTGGAATCGCTTTCCTTAATGCCACAATAACAGATAGCCCTAACTCTGACTCAAGAATAATACAGGCCAGGATTACCAATGTGCCTCGCAGTCTTGGTGAGTCACTTTATTTATGAAAGTTTTAATAAACTTAGTTATTACATTTAATTAACTAATTATTTGATATTTATTTATGTGTGCGTGTGTTCATGGCTGTACCATGATATGTACATGGAGGTCAGAGGACAGCTTATGGGAACCAGTTCTCTCCTCCCACAATGTGGGTCCCAGAAATTGAACTTGGGTCTTAAGCTTGGCAGCAAACACCTCCATCCACTGAGCCAACTCACCAGGCCTCATAAACTTCTTTTTTAAAACATGCTTTGTTCTTTATTGAATTACTTTCACCTAACGATTATAAAGGATAATACCTTACATCGTTGATAATATGATATAATACATGTGATGTAGTAGATTGTTTATCCTTATCCCAAAGAGAAACGAAATAGTCAGGGAGATGATCAAAGTACATTAGTGTATGTATAAAACTGTTATGGTGAAACTTAGTATTTCGTATAGCTGATACATGCAAGCAAAAAAGATACACAGGGACTTATCGACTATGTAGTCAGTCAACGTTAGCATCCACCCTTGTGAACAATATATACTATGACAATAATTGATTGTAAATATTTTGCTCTGTAACCTTATTTCTCTTTGTCTTTAGGTCCAGCAATGAGAAAGATCATTTCTATCCTAAATCCCATTTACTGGACAACAGCAAAAGAAATAGGAGAAGCCGTCAATGGTTTTACCCTCACTAACGCAGTCTTCAAAAGAGAGACGCAAGTGGAATTTGCAACTGGTTAGTGTCAAGTGAATGTAATATTATGCTAGTCACGGACAGATGGACAGACAGTCAGACAGACAGGCAGACAGACAGGCAGATGGACAGACATAGAGACACAGATATAGATATAAAGCTTGGTGACTGAGAAAAATATGGTGCATTCTTCCACAGAAAGCTATTACAAGTTTGTGGTGCACTCCAACACATGTAATGTAAAAGCAGTTTTATATGTTCCTGTCAGTGGATACTAGCACAAGGTCTGTAAGAGACCATGTGTTCTCAAGCAAAATAGTCATTTTTATGCCCCAGAGACTTCTTTCTCTTTCTTTATGTGCCTTTTTTTTCTTTAAACCTTAGAGGGGATTTAAAGCATGAATGAGGAAGGAAGATAAGTCATTCTTGACATTACTTAAAAGCTTGTCTTTAACCATGAATCAACTCATTGCCTTATGGTGAATCTCTGTCTAACAGATGGAAGTAAAGCTGAGCGCACTAATCCTTCCCACTCTGCTTTTGTCCTAATTGTCCTGCACTCAGTCTTTCAGACCCTTCCTTTGTTTACAACAGTTCTTACAAAGGTTCCTTTCAGCCTCCTGGGAGTGAGCCAGTCTAATTGACCTTTGATGCAGAATGATGAGGAAGAGTGTCTCCTTAGCCAGTGTTTAATCAGCACAGGGGACAGGTGGGCTTATGTGGACATCCATCCACATAGGGAGATGTCCTTTAAACACTGCTGAAGATCTGGCAGGAACAAAACCCCGTAGCTAAGTCTGCGGGCATCGCAGGCCCCTGGTGCAGTTGCCTGGCCCATCTCACAAGCAGCAGTTTTGTAGAAATGCTTGATTATTGCCAGTGAGTCTAAAATACTAAATCTTCTGCATAATCAAATGCTATGCTTTTGCCACATAGAAAGAATTTTGGAAGACAATTCAATAAGCCTGACTTTTTAAACTGGAAATCTTTGTGCTAACTTAGTTGTCTTTCACGTTTGAAATAACACTATTATATTAGAACCATCTTCTCTAAGCTTCCACAAACCAAATGAATAATAATAGCAATAATAGCTGTTATTATCATTGCTGTGGAAATGAATGTAATGTCATTCCCAGGAGAGGTCTTGCGTATGACACACGTGGCTCGGGGCTTGGATTCTGATGGCACCTTGCTGCTTGATGTCATTGTGAGTGGCTATGTCCTTCAGCTCCAGTCACCTGCTGAAGTCGGTGTGAAGGTAAGGCATTGCAAGAGCTTCGTGGTTATTTATGTGACAATGAGGAGGACAGAGGAAAGCCCTGTAGACAGAGCACAGAGATCTTAGGTTCTTACTGTTCGCTCTGGAGATAAGTTACTACTCCCACAAGGTTGTAAATAACCATCTGGTCTTTGCTTAAAGATCTCCAGGGGCTGAAGTGTTCCAGCTCTCTGAGTGTTTTTATAACCTGGTGTATCAGAGCCAGAACTGCCACTGTGCCGATTTAAGCCACTTGCTAAATTTTCCTCGGAAAAACAGAATAATGATTCCTACAATAAGTTGTTGTGTGCCATCAATAAAGAGGGAGAGAAAGGAAATGAAAGAGGAAATAATGTAATTAAAATTTAATTTAAAAATTTTTAACTTGAAAGAAATGAAAATTAAAATATTTGTGAGCTTACATAGTGATGGAAATAGTCCTCAAACAACCTGCTGTGTTCATCACCTTCCACTTCAGTATCTTGTTAAATTACAAATTGTGACACTAAATTACAAACCTGATTATAATGGCAAGGATCAGCCTAAAAGGTACTTCCAGGACACTACTATATAACTGCAGTTTTACTCAGAACTCCACCGTTAATCTCTAAGGCGTTTTCTTCTCCTCGCTGCACACTATGAAAAGCACCAGGCGCCATATTCACCCTCAAATCCTTTTCCTCAGGATTACACAGAGGAGTACGTTCAAACCGGACCTGGTCAGCTCTATGCCTACTCAACCCGGCTCTTCACCATCGATGGCATCAGCGTCCCCTATACATGGAACCACACCGTTTCCTACGATCAGGCCTGGGGGAAAATGCCTTTCTTAGTAGAGACACTTCGTGCGTCTTCTGTGGAGTCTGACTACAACCAACTAGAAGAGACATTGGGTTTTAAAATCCATGCTTCCATTTCCAAAGGTAATATGATTAAAGGAAATTCCAAATATCTGTGCTGCCATCTTGTTCTTTTTAAAAGGATAAAGACAGGTGGCTGGAGGCCACTCAACATGAGACTATGAAGGCCTGGACCTAACATGCTGGACTTGGGTTTTCCATGTGTGCTCTATTCTTTGTGTTTGTTGTAATTAAGCCTTGTGTAGATCTTGTGCAGTTGCATTTGGTTTACCAGGGTGCCTCTTCATAGGACCTGGCAGGGTTGCTGCTCTAGTGCATATTCTTGGAGAAGATTCTATATATATAATATATATAACTTTATATGTTATATATATTATTTATATATTATCCAGCTGAGTGGTTTTGTTTAGATACTAAAGTCCATTTTTGAATAATGCGTTCATTGATGATTTCTCAAAATTCTTGAAATATGATGTAAAGTACGTCGCAGCTTAAATTAATCAGAAATTTCCAGATTTCCAAGGCAACTTCCTTTTAAGTGCTTTATTGAGTATATTGATGCTGTCACTCAGGAGGCCCAGCTAGCATGGATCAAGCCGAGACACAATGCGGAGATAATGAGAAAACAAAAGAATTCATGCTGACACACCTTAACAGCCACTTAGGACTTAGTTAGACAAACGTGACCATAAAATTTATCATCCAGACCTAGACTCCTGAGAGAAATGGGGCTGTATTGCGTTGAGATTGTTTCCAGGAATAATTAAAACATCTAGTCACCCTGGGTAAAGGTGGCTTTCAAAACCTGTGGAGCAATAGTTATAATACGATTGTTTCTTATTCATGGAAACCGTCATATAATATGTGGAGCAATA
This sequence comes from Lophiomys imhausi, assembly GCA_907164525.1. NCBI lineage: Eukaryota > Metazoa > Chordata > Mammalia > Rodentia > Muridae > Lophiomys > Lophiomys imhausi. The sequence goes on along the minus strand of CAJQZJ010032614.1, from coordinate 2,173,941 downwards.
GTTATAATACGATTGTTTCTTATTCATGGAAACCATCATATAATATGTGGAGCAATAGTTATAATACGATTGTTTCTTATTCATGGAAACCGTCATATAATATGTGGAGCAATAGTTATAATACGATTGTTTCTTATTCATGGAAACCGTCATATAATATGTGGAGCAATAGTTATAATACTATTGTTTCTTATTCATGGAAACCGTCATATAATATGCCATTTCTGAGCTGCCCTCCATTGCCTAAAGACAGTTCCACACCTTGATCCAAGCGGTCCCCTGTGATGCGTGGTTGTTTCAAGTGTCTGGTCCACAGTGTTCCTTCTCAGACTTCAAAGCCACTGCAACAACCAATTCTATATTCTGTGGAGTTTTGAGAGGTTTTTATTGATCTTTTTTTTTTTCTGTAACTCGGTTGCGTAGTTCTTTAGTGTTAAGCTATCTCCTTAGCCAAATGGAATGTTTACTATGTTTTACTATTCATGTGAGTTAAACTCGGCTCTCTGTCACACAGTAGCAGCAGACTACAAACACAGCTTATTCCTCCCTTGTTTCACTCAGCAGTTCCCACAGAGCATGCACAACTTTCCTCAGTCGTTACTCCATAGCATCAGTGCTTGCAATGGATTTATTTATTGCAAAGCTCTTGATCAAAAACTTTGTAGAGAAATAAATCACATTGCAGCTTCAACTGGTTGGACATGCCTGGAACTAAAATAATGGCTGAAATGGGCATGTACACTTCTACATGTTAGGCTTAAATGTTAAATGTTAGGCTTAAAACAACGTGAGCATCGTTGTACCCTCTCTGAGACTCTTACTGAGCAATCTGGGTCCCAAAATGTAGGTAAACACATTTAAAGACATTCAAGTTCTATTATAGTCCTTGCATGTGTTGATAGACTTCCAGTTGCTTACCTGCAGTTTCTCAGTAACCACCAGGGGGCAAGCTTGCATTCTTTGTTGTTTAACAAATTGTTATTCTCAAAATCTGTCCCAGCAAAATCACAGAAATAGCCCAACAGGACTACTTTAGAGGTTTCTTCTAGTGTTCTTCATAATAGAAAAATAATAAATAGACATTCTAGAAGTCGAAAATAAATATGTAAATTATGACACTTGTTTAATAACCTCTTAAAGAATCGTTGAAATAGTTTTCAAGAAGTAGTTAACCCATTCCTTTTACAAACAGTTGTTGAGTGCCTGTCATGTGCTAGGCACCGTCGTAAGTTTACTCACATGAAAAGGAGCACACCTATGATGTAATAATGATTGACAAGCCGTGCGTACTGGCCAGGCTTGCGTTTTCTGCACCTGGGTGATTGTATGGAAATAGTCATACTATCAAAAACTAATTTATTTGTCTTTTTCTTCACATTTATTATAGCAGACTAAAGTATCTACAGTGTGTGTGTGTCTGTGTGTGTGTGTGTGTCTCTGTGTGTGTGTGTACACATAAATGCCACAGCACTCATGTAGAGATCAAAGGACAATTGCAGGAGTCAGCTCTCTCCTCTGACCACGTCAGACTCAGGATCAAACTCAGGTCTTCCAGCTTGGCAGCAAACACCTTTACTGTGTTTTCAGTCCAGAATCTACATTTCAAATAAGTTTCTGTTCATAAAACCTGGTAATTATTAGTCAGTATTTTCACACTTAACATTGTAAGTGTGGAGCTATTAAAAATGGCCAGAAGGAAAAATATCATATGTCTAAAAACTGAAATAGTTTGTTTTTACTGATAAAGTTATAGGGAATTTTACTTCAGATTTTCAAAATTTCTACTATTGTAATACATTATCATAATCATAAACAAATACTTTATATTGTCTTCTCCCATCTTCGTCTCCTGATGAAAATCACAGCTGTAATTCAAAATAATCTACTTTTACTGTAATGCAAAGAATGGGTGGCAGATGAGACAGCCCAGTGGGTAATGGTACTTGCTGCCAAGCCTGATAACCTGAAGGTTCGAATGTGGAACCTTCCAAGTTGTCCTCTTACCTACATGTGAGCGCTGTGGGCACCCAGGACACATGTGTACACACGAATAAAAATGAGGCTGGGGGGGAGGTGTCAGTAGGAGCGTGTTCTCTATACAAGCATAAGGACTTGAAATTGTATTTGCAGAAGTCACTTAAATGCTAAGCACAGAGAGGCACATGTCTGTCTCCCCAGCCTGGAAGAGACAAGGCACAGACACATATACCAACACACACATGTGCAAACACATACATACAGCACACATGCATATGGGAATAAAAGAATACATAAAGGAAAATAATTCATAGTAAAATGTCTTGTTCTAATATGAGACTCTTTGGATAAAGAAAACTAGCCATATGCCTAAACTTACTTATAAAATCCTACTATGCTTTCTGGTAATTTTAGGTATGTTTCACTTTGAATAAAATGAAGGACAGTAAGATAAAAATTTACAAGGCAGTTGTAAAATCTAGAAGACCCTGTCATACATTTAAATCATGTGAAAATGTTTACCAAGCAGCACACACATTCAAAGCATCTATAATCGCAGCCTCCTTACATCAAAGGCTTTCAGAGGAACGAACAAATGGTCAGGGCATTTCTGCACATTGCAGAACTGTTGGAACCTGTCCCTGGACTTTCCCACTCTCTGGGATTTTCTTTGTAAGAAAAATTTCCTCTAGAAACTCCCTCTAATAACCTGGGGTGACCTCGAACAAACAGCTGTCCAGCCCCTTCTCAGGTGCTAGGATTGTGGCATGTGCCACTACACCCAACTCCAAGTGCTGAACTTTAAGAGTTCTCTTTATCACCATAGCATACAAGAAATCTCCCCCTGCAAAATTCCCTAAATGCTACCTAATGAAAAATATCTCTCCTGATTAAAGCCAAAAATGAAAGTCTCTATATGATAATAATGTATTATGTTTTATGACATAATTTTTCCATTCCCAACATTACCCTCCATTCATACAAGTTAAGTTTAAAGAATGAAGGAGTAGATGATTCAATGAATGTAAGTTGTAATAACCAATTCAGCAGGTGGAAGTTAGCAAGACTTTCATCCTAAGCCTGCTGACACTAGCTTTTGTCTTCAGCACCTTATAAAATGTTACTCTTAAACTCCTCATCTGAAAACTAGGTATCATGACAACAGTTAGGATGTCACATGGTTTCAATAAAATGAAGCAGATGGTAGCCATCAAGTAGGACATGCCCAGGATTCTTTCCTTCCAACCCACTCCCTCCCCCATGCCTTGAATGCTCATGGGAAAGATTCTTTCAAAGACCCTTTTTTTCTCCTAAAATCTACTTTAAGTTTGTAGTTTGTTGTAGCTCATCTGCCCATTGCCCCTGCTTCATTTACTCAGAACAGGAAAACAGTCACACATAGAATTTTGGCCAAGATTCTCAATATTGCAAATGGAGAAGACTCAGAAAAAAAAACTAAGGATTTCTGTCTAGAATGCTGATTTTCCACAGAGGCAAAGATTGCTTGCACACACAACCTTCCCCCTTCAAAGAAGTGTACCAGTGGTTGGCACAACAGGATGCACCTGTGCTTGGCACACACACACACACAGTTATCTTGGGTTCTCTTTAGCTATTACAGAATACATTATTTTGTTTTCTTTTTATTGCTGTATATAACTTCAACAGAAAATATGTTTCCAGTGTTGGCTTGCCAACAACCTCTGGACTAGTTCATTTAACTCTTGGTTAAAGCAAACAAACAAACAAAAACATGACGTTCTCCTTTCTTGCTTTTTTCTAATACTGTAGTTGCATTGTTTCTTCCGTGCATGTCTTCCCGGGGAAGACCGTGCTGAAGGTGCCAGTGATCTAGCCCAACAGTTAACTATGCTCTCCTCTCTTCGTTAGGAGATCGTAGTAACCAGTGCCCCTCTGGGTTCACCTTAGACTCAGTTGGACCCTTTTGCACTGGTAAGTAGGAACAGATAAAATATTTTCATTTCATAATGGTGTCAGCAATGGTTATCTTTCCTTTACATTTATTTATTTGGTGTGGGGCGGGACAAAGCTAAAGAAAAACTTGTAAGCGGCAGTCGTCTCCCTCCACCATTTGATCCCAGGGGTCAAACTTCAGTCATTGGGGTTGACAGCAAACGTTACCTGTTGAGCTCTCTCTCCGACTCAACTAATAATTGTCTTTTAATGGACTTCTGCTGCCATTTGCCTAGGCATTTAGTCATCGCAGCTGCCTACAAATGCTGCCGTTGATAACTAAGAAATGGACATGTAGGGAAGATAAATAAACTGCTTAAGACTGCCTAGTATCCGATGGCAGACTACATTTGAAGTTAAGTGGGATGACAAAATCCACGTGTCTTCAGTTTGACCACAGTCTGGTGTATCAAACGCTGTGACCAAGTACAGTGTGGAGTGAAGAGAGAAAATTAAACTCCATCCAGTGGCTCAATGGGTGTGAGCTATCAGAGCTCCAATAAAAAACTTGACTAACCATAGAACTGATCTGTTGGGGGAAAGAACAGGATGGTGGACCCATAAGTAACAATGAGTCCAGCTTTTGTCTCACCAGGGACTCTTGCAAAAGGCTCCCTCACAGCAAGCCACAGCTTGGTAAGCGGCTGAGGATTTCATGTTGGCATGCATAGTGCTGCTCTTCCAGTGACCTGTGTAATGGAGTGGGCTGGCGAGAGGTGGTGTTTAGACTGTATTCAAGTTTCACCTCTGGCAATAATGACCTTGGTGACTGAGAGTGTTCCCTTAGCCTCTGCTCTCCAGATTTGACGTGCAAAAGGAGAATAGTCTTTTAAAAATTCTGTCTTTGGAGAATAAGTTGCAACTGCATTTAGATCACAGTAAATGTAAGTGTATTTAGCTATTATTTCTGTTTTAGAATAAAATCTAAACAGGCATTCACTATCAACAACTTTGAGATGTCAAGTTCATTTCTTGTAGGTCCATTCTCTGTCACTTAAGGTATTCTCTGTTATATTTGATCCAATTCCTAGGAATCTAGAAATGATTGTTTTCATGGACTTTAACAGCTCTTAGGAAGCAGGCGTTTTGCACACTGATGGGCTTTTTTGTTTCTTCTCTCAGATGAAGATGAATGTACAGCAGGAAATCCCTGCTCCCATACCTGCCACAATGCCATGGGAGCCTATTACTGCTCCTGCCCCAAAGGCCTCACCATAGCTGCAGATGGACGAACCTGTCAAGGTAATATCAAAACCAAATCCAATTACCAAGACAGCCTTATCTAGGAAAGACATGGTAGGCCAGTCTTCTTCCAGTATCCTCTGTCCACAGCTTTGCAACAAACAGGAAAGTCCTCATTGGGTTGAGAAAATAAGAAAGAGATACTGGCCAGCTATTGCCCTTAAAAGGGCACTTAGAAACTAGGGATGCCTGGGATAGCTCGCTGAAGATCTCAGAGAGAACCACTCCCTTGTTAAGAATCACCTCACTTGTAAGTACGCTAACCCAGTGATTGGCTGTTGAATACATCACATCATGCTGCTGTGAACTCATCAAATTTCTCACTCACTTTAAATGACTCAACCAAAAAAACAATTAAATCTTTTTTATTCTTTGATATTTTCAAATATCATGTGGTTACTAACCTTTGCTTCACAGCAGGTTCTTAAGTTAGTTGTTTTCTCAAGTCTCCTCAGTTTCATGGCTCCTTCTGTTGTAGACATTGATGAGTGTGCTTTGGGTGGACACAGCTGTCATGCTGGTCAAGACTGTGACAACACCATTGGATCTTATCACTGTGTGGTCCATTGTGGAACAGGCTTCCGAAGAACCTCTGATGGGCTGACCTGTCAAGGTATAATGTGTGTGTGCATGTATGTGTATCTGTGTGTGCTGTGCACACATATGTGTATGTGTGCTCACATGTGTTTATGTGTGCTCACATGTGTGAAGGTGTACTGGTGGCTGATCACATGTGTACCTATGCATGTGGAGCCCAATGGTTGGCCTTGGATGTCTTTTTTTTTTTTTTAACTAAGGCAAGGTCTTCACTGAACTTGAGCTCGCTAATTTAGGTGGCATATCTATCTGGCTATTCCTGAAGATCCTCTGTTGCTATCTTCCCAGCACTGGAATTACATGTGAATTGCCACTCACACACCACCTCCACCTCCACTACACCCACCCACACCATGACCACCCACACCAGAGCCACCCAGCTTTGATGTGAGTACTGAAGATCCAAACTCCAGTTCTCATGCTTATTTAAAGCCCTTTATCCACTGAGGCATCCTTCTAACCCCAAGGATTAGACTTTCTGTATCTTTTAAAGGGACAGATGCCAGATAAAAGGGAAAGAATGAGAACCTATAAAGATAGTGGAACTCCACTCTCAAAGTAAAATTTAAATATGGATAGTCACAGTTTTCATGTTTTGCAAGTGGAGTTGCTTGACAGGTTCTTATGGAGATATGCTGTTTCATGGCTGTTTATAATATTTGTATCACAGTAGTTTTGAATATCAATTGCTTATTACCATTTGGGACAGCAGATAATACAACACATTGCATATGACTCAATGCAGACTATGATGTCATTGTATTACTTTAATAGGCATTTTGTTTTTAAGTCAGTGTGTACTTTAAACCAAAGCTTATCCAAAAGACTGGAGAGATGGTTCAGCTGTTGGGAGCACCTGCTGCTCTCTCAGAGGATCTGACTTGGGACTCCAGCACCAATGTAGGCCAGCTCACACCTCTTGAAGCTCCAACTGCAGGGGGATCTGATGTTTCTGGCCTCCATGTACACTCACATGCATATACACACATGCAGACATATACTCATAAACATAAGTAAAATATAAAGTAAGTCTTTTTTAATCGATGGAAAGTAGAGTTTCACATGTTTCCTAACTCTCTTCATTTATCCACATACCTGCCCTGTAAGCACCGTGCTGCAGAGTGCTGCATCTGATGATTTTACATGATGATTTGAGACACCACCACTCAAAGCCCATACTTCACTTAAGTGTCCACTGTCAGTGTTGAAAATTCTATACAACTGCACAAATTTTTATTGGTAAAGTAGTTTCACAGTCCTAAAAACCCTCTGATCCCCATGTGTCCATCTCTGCCTCTCCAACCCTAATTTATTGGCTATTTCCATGGCTTTTCCTTGTCTAGAATGTTATGTTGCTGGAGTTCTTCAGTGTATAGCCTCTGAGACAGGATTTATTTTATTTATTTATTTTTTTACTTAGTAATTAAGGTCCTCCATGGCTTTGCATAGCTTCACAATACATTTCTTTTAGGGACAAGTAATATACCACTGATTGTATATTTCAGACTTTACTTTTTACCTACTAAAAGACTCTACAGTTGCTTTTAAGCTTTAGCAATTACTAATAAAGGTGGTGTCAGGATTTTTCCAGAGGCAAAAGGAGTAGATCTAAAACTAAATATTAGGAAAAGAAGGGAGGTAATTCCTCTATAACATAAATCATTGTGCAGGAATCTGAAAGCCAAGCTATAAAAAAAAAAAAATCTTGGAAGCTGCTGGCCCTGCACTTCCTGTATAACCAGATATATTTATCCCTCTCAAGTCTCTGAGGTAGTTGAAGACTAGATACCTAGAGTCTCATAGTTAAATTTTGAGTTGTTTAGGAATCAAGAGGGTGTTCTGGATCTAAGAAGATGTATTTAAAATTGTGATGCTGGTTAGAATGAAAGCTGAGTTGGATATAGAACTTTAAACTCATGGAGATGGTTAGATAGTACAATGTTAAAGTCAGGTGCCAAATACATATGGACTGGACATTGGGAATGTGTGCTAAGCCATATAACTCTCATAATTGTGGCCTAGTTATTTCTGTTGTTTTATATTGTATTTATTGTTATAAGAGAAAGAGCCATTTGTTGGACTGAAAAGGGGAGCTGTTGGGGGGAAAGATACACCTTAAATTTTAAAAAAAGGAAGGGGGTGGGTAGGTTGAGGGGGAAGAGGGTGGGAGGGTGGGTCTGGAGGTGGGAATAGGGAGGGGATTGCAATTGAGATGTAACTTGAAGAAATAAAAGTATTAAAAAATCATGTATAACTGGTATAAAATAATGTGATTGGAAAACAAGAATAATCAAAGAAGAAGAGAAAGTAGACATATGTGTGCACATAGAAGAGATATGTTATTCATTTCTGATTGTTAATGAATTTGCCTTTGCTGTCAAGCAATGTGAAAAGAGATGGAAGGCTATGTAAAAGGAAAATGAAAGGGAGAAAATGCACTAAGAAAACTGCCTTCAAGTACTTGGTCATGTATATGCACTTATATAATTTAAGGTACTGAGCCTCTCAAGAGCTCAATTAGAAGATCTCAAAAAGAAAGAGGTACAAATTAAGAAATATTGACAATCTTTAGAATGAAGAGCCTAAATATGACAACTGCTCTTTTGAAGGTTTTGAAGTGAAGAAGCAGGGGCTTGAGGTATATATGACCTAGGAGAGAGTTTGTGTTCCCATAGAAAAGGCTTGATATCTCTAAGGGTAAAGAGAAAGACAGGGTTCCAAAACTCCACAAGAGGAGAACAGCTGTTGCCCTACAATCCTCATGTTGATGAGAAGGGAGAAGGCAGGCTTCAGAGATGCCAAGCTCAGAAGGACGTTTCTTATGAGAAGAGGTTTCTTTTCCTCTGAGACTGGGGAAGGGCGAGAAGGGAAGGTGCAAAGTGCTGACAAGTGTACAGAGACATTCTTCTCCCCTGTACACTGTGAACCAGGTAGTGTTGGGACGAGTTTGATGGTGGCTGCAGACAAAGAGGGGAGAGCTGCTGAATTTGTTAAATCAGACACAACGCGATAGACCCCGCCACGAGAGCAGATGCAGGGATGGGGATGAGGCCACTTGCAAAAGCCCTACAGCTTTGGGTTGCTGTGTTCTGTTTTCTTTTCCTCTGTCTTCATTTCAGTTTTTAAATGAAATTCCAGAGCTAAGAATTCCTAGACACAGGGGTTGGGGACCACACGGCATAAATCCTTAAAGCAGATGAGAATTTGATCAATAGAGTTCTGAACCATAAGCAATTATCTACGTTTAGGAATATTGGAGAAAGAAACCCTTTCCAGCAGCTAATTTTATTAATTGTGTAGCAAAAGTTAGAAGACCAAATGTGTGAGGTTAGTTTGAGACATAAACATGATCATCAAGATCGGTAAATGATTGAACATTTGGACTGTATTAACTCGGGTTTTCTAGCATCATATACTGAAAGTTTGGTTTCATGTAAAACAGATATTAATGAATGTCAGGAATCCAGCCCCTGTCACCAGCGGTGTTTCAATGTCATAGGAAGTTTCCATTGTGGATGTGAGGCTGGCTATCAGCTCAAAGGCAGAAAATGCATCGGTAAGATACTTGCTTTGAATTCATGATGTCAGTGTAACCGTGTGTGTGTGTGTGTGTGTGTGTGTGTGTGTGTGTGTGTGTGTGTGTGTGTGTG